>JASDQU011101232.1:8375-30795 GCA_032191745.1 Picea mariana | reverse complement strand
TTTGACATCAATCAATCACTTGACATCAATCAATGACATCAATCAATCAAACCATTGGCATCAATGACAACATGATCCAACACGGGTTTCCTTCCTCCGATCAGCTAAAACAATCATCATACACAGGGCAAATCTGGAGCATTCCTCCAGGTCAGTTTGTAATTTATTTTCATTAATTTATTAGTACACTATTAGTATTTCAAGTTTAGATTAGTGATTTAGTTTAGTTAGTTTTTTTGTTTTATTTCTTGTTCATAAAATCATAAAATCAACAAAAAATATCTTTTTCTGTTCTAGGGCAGAATATAAATGAATTTTTCAGGTTTTATTTAAATCTGTAAATTGTAGATATTGTACATTTTGTGAATAAGTTATATTTCAGTTAGTAGTTAGATAGTTAATTAGTTAGAGTTAGTATAGTAGTAGTTAGTAGATTGTATTTATAGAATAGTTAGATTAGTTTAGTTTGTTTTGATAATTAGTTTTAGTTTAGTTTGTTTGATAGTTAGTTTTAGTTAGATTAGTTTATTAGTTTGTTTTATTTATTTTTAGTTAGATTAGTTATTGTAGATTAATTTTCTTTTGTTTTCTTAGGACCTTATATCGGCTAACAGAGTCGCTAAACCCGTCAGGGTGGTTCATTCCAAACGGCTTGGGTTATTAGACAACCCCGGACCGGTTCCACTCTTCCAGTTGATGGACGGTCGATTTCGCCCGTCAACACAAACATGAAAAAAAATTCTCACTGTACAGTCCATACAATCCCACGTGGCAGCTGACTGTACAGGCCGTATGACTGTACACATGATGTAGAAGGAATAATCAACATTGACATGGTAGCTTCTAGAGGTGACATGTGGTAGGATGACTAGGCATACAGATCCTGATGTGGAGAGGACATGTGGACCACTTCGAGAGTGACACGTGTCACCCTTGCAGTGGTGACACATAGCACATCCGTACAGATGACATGGAATGATGACATGTGGCATAGAGTGATTGGGAAAGCATGCTGATAGGGCATATATCTAGACCAATGAGAATTTGACACGTGGCACACCCGTACAAACGTCATGGCAGGTCTGACATGTGGCAGGCGTGCTAATGTGGATGGTTGCTGACGTGGTTGGTATGTGTCGCAGAGCAGGTTGAATAGTGTGTTAAAACTTGGTAGATAGCTAAGGTAAGGTATGATGCCATGTGGCCCATATGTGGGCTGCCACATGGCACCCATGTATTGGCTTAAAGTTTCATTGCAAAAATTGTTTTGGAGTGCATGTAGTTCGACCACTGAACCTCTGCATTGGGAAACGCCTTAGCAGGGCTGGGCTAGCCAACCCGCCCACACCATGGAACTTAACCTTATATGTTCTCATTTTTATTTAAGTTTCTCTCTATGCAAATTCTAGCGGAGAAAGGGTTGGGGTCTAGCCCCAACTCCCGACGTAACATTCCCTTGTGACCACCATATGTGACCCTATTCCGATAGTTTGTTGGGCATGTCCATTGATACCTGCTCCAGCTCCAAGATTCTGGTCACATTGCTGCATACAACCTGAGATATATCATTAGTGCAGGATTTTTGGGTGGTTAGCCCCGGTCGGTTGGGATAAACCACCAACGAGGGGCATAACCGTGTCCTTTTGAATTGGGGGATTATCTATACAGGGCACATGGAGCATAGTCCAAGGTCCTATGGACCTGCAATATGACCAGGAGCCAGAATCCAGGAGGGGCCAACGCGTAGCTGTTAGCACCTGGCCACATGGCCACCCTCCATACAACCAAGGGCCTTTAGTTTGGGGGATGCACCCTATTTATGCACTATTGTTGGGTTTTCAACTTTATTATAGTGATTTCTTATGGTTTATTTGCTAGTTTTTGGAGATTTTGGCTATTATTGGGAGATATTGGGCCTTTTTTGAGGCTAGATCCTGGGAGGAAGTTGGGCGATGGTTACCAACTTCATATCTATATAAACCAGGCCTTCTTGAGGCCATGGGAGAGATCAGTGGAGGTTCAAAACATGTTTATGCTGCCGAATTTTTGAGCCAAAGCCATTGTCATGCAGGGAAGCTATTGAGGAGTGCACCTTTGCGGGCCATTTCTGGGAGCCTCATTCATACGATTTGGGCGCCATTAGTTTTGATGGGTTCATGAGATCTGGTAGAACACAACCAACTTATTTTTGTAACCTTTCGATACTATATGTACTTGTAATGCTTCAAACATAAATAAGCAAAGCCCACTGAGACAAGGCCCGAAGACGTAGGTGAGATTGCCAAACTCCGTTATCACATTGGTGTTATGGTTTGCTGTTGTTTATTGCTTTATTTTAGATCTGCATATGTGTATATGGCTGTGACATTTCTTCTATACTTCTTCCTCTTTCTTTAAACTTCCTAATTGGTTAATTAAAACATGCTTAATAACTCAACCATAGTCGTGTAAAAGATCTTTTCGGATCACCCACATAAAATATGATCCTCAGAGGCAACCCCATCAAATTAAGCCCATGGTCTGTCTATATCAATGATTTCCTCCCTAATGAAATGATAAATTCCATTTTTCCCTGCGCTTGTGTTTTTAAAATGAGAAAGGATACTGAGACTGTTTATTGTCACTTTTAATGTCGAAGAGACCTCGTCTATGAAAATTGAGTGATTCTGAGCCATCCAAATCCCCCCCAAAATTATGAAAGGTAAATCCCTATACTTGTAATCCCCCCTTTCAGCTAACCATGATTTTAATGCTTCATCAAAAGAAAGGCCCTACCACCACCTGAGAGCTTTGGAAAAGTGAAGTGAATCGGCCCAAATACCCATGGATAAATAAAAACGCATAAAAATATGATCCACACTCTCAACTTCTCTTTTGCAAAGCCAACACCAACCCGGACCATTGAACTGTTTCTTTTGTAGATTATCCTAGGTTGGTAGTTTATTCTCCAAATTGACCAAACTAGAACTTTTCCTTTAGCTGGGCAACGTTGTTTCCATAGTTTCTTCCACCACCAAATTGTTTCTCATTGATGTAAGTCTACGCTAAGATGTACATAACCTACTTTTGGAGTATAAACCCCTCCCAAGTCACCATCCCGAAGAACCTCATCCTCCCGATCAGTCAACCAAATATTGGCTCGCCATAGTGCCCAAATATACCTATCTCATTGAGTTTAATCAACCCTAGTTAGGCCAAGCATCTGCCCATTTTTCCAGCCTTGTTGCCAAATATTGGAAGTGGTTGGGTCTCCCACTTGAGTGAGATAAAAATAACCCCCACGTTCTAGCTAAGAGTGTATTCCAACATTAAGAAGATGTGTCGGATTGCTACGAGCCCACGAGTCCAAACCAATTCGGACCAAATCCCCCAAGCCAATCCTCTAGACCAAACCATCTGCGATTGAGTCAAAGGCCTTTATGACTACTTTCCAAATATTAGAGATGATCGACAAAATTTTGTTTTGGTTCCTAATCCATTCCATAATTGATAAAGGAGCAATATGTTTTTGATGAATAACTCTAGTCCAGATGCTCGAAGAATTGATCAATCACCACACACTCTTTGTTGCAAGGGATTTGGAGAAGATTTTTTTTTTTTTTAATCCCCACCCCCCTAAAGCTTTCAGAACTCCTATTTTCTCCCACTGGACCCATGGTAACACATGCTTGTCCTTATTATCCCTCCAAAGATAAGAGAAACAAATTTTCTTTACTTTTTCTAGTATGCCCTTTGGAATCTATGCCAAAGACATCCAATATACCATAATTGCCTCCAGAACTGACTTAATCAGTACAAGTTGCCCTACCCTTGACAACCATTTATGACTCCACACATTTAATCATTTTTCCAACTTTGAAATAAGCCACATCGAGTTTGTCTTCCTGTAATCGTTTGGTTTTAGCTGGAACTCAAGATATTTCAATCCCTCCTCCATTTCAAGCACTTGGAAGGGGAGCTTAATTAAAGTATATCTCACATCAATTTCTTCCAAAGATGAAAAAGTGATACTTGACTTCTTATCATTGATTAACATACCGGTAGCCCTTTTAAAGAGAGTAAGCCCTTCAGACAATTTTTCAATATCTCTCCTCGACCCATCACAAAAAATTAAAATATCATCTACAAAAAGTAAATGAGTGATGTACAAACTAGAAGAAATTTTGATCCCTTTGAAATTACAAGAAAGTATTGCCTCTTCCAGAAACCGACTAAGTCCTTTGGCCACCAAGAGAAAAAGTAGTGGTGACAAGGGGAACCCCTATCGAAGACCTCTATCAGCATGAAAAAAAGAGGTGGTTGAACCATTAAGCAAAAATGGAAAAGGATATCGAAGACAAACACCCCATCACCCAATTGGTAAAATTCACCCCAAAACCAAGGTGGATCAATAACATCCTAATATATAGCTAATTTACTCTGTCGTAAGCTTTTGAAAGATCAATTTTCACCACAACCCCTCTAAGTTTTCTAAATTTTATACTATACAACCCTTCTTGTGCAACCCCAATAGCCTCATGTATTTGTCTTTCCACCAAAAAACCAAGCTGTTCACTAGAAATATTCTTAGAAAGTATAATTTTTAATCTTCTACTTATCACCTTTGAAATTATCTTGTAAAGGTAATTAGATAAAGAGATTGGTAGAAAATCATCAAAGGAGGAAGGATTATCTGTCTTTGGTATTAATGCAATGAAGGTTGAGTTTAAAGGGTCATTTACATAACCATTAACCCACGATTTCTCAATCACCTTCAAAATATCTTGACCTATCAGATCGAAGAATCCCAGATAAAATCAATGGGCCAACCATTCACCCCTGGGATTTTCCCTTTTTGAAAGGAGTGAATAACTTCCAAGAGTTACTTCTCAGTAACAACTGCCATTAAACATTGATTAACTTCATCCTCCACGAACTGAGGGAATAACCTAGCAACTTGTACAATTTCAGTAATAGAAGACCCCTCTCGGACCTTGAAAAGATCATGAAAGTGTTCAATACCCATGGCGGCCAACCCATCAAAAGTGTTGACAACTTCTCCATCCCACTTATTTAATTCCCAAATAGTATTATTCATTTTTCTACCTTTTGAAAAAGCTTGAAAGAACTTGTATTATCATCCCTGCAAGTAAGCCAAATAACATGACTATTTATTCTCCATAGAGCTTCCTTTTTTGCCAATATAAATCTTCTCATTTTTTCCAAATTTACCAGATTTTCCTTATCTTCTTGGGTCTGAAACCCCTTCTCAAAACCTTCCAACATCTCCTGTAGAGATTGTTCAATTTGTCTAAGTTCCTGATTCTCTTTGATCTTTTTTTCATGTGCCCAAGTGATCGTTTCTTGTTTAAACCTCTTTAAGTTCCCCACAAACTGAAAAACCACTAGAATTGGCTGTTCTTAGGTAACCAGAGTCCATAGTCCCCTAACTAAGGCTTGATAATCTAGATCCGATAGCTAACCCTCAAAAATTTTAAAAGGGCTAGGGGCTCTCCTACCCCTACCACATAACTCCAACACAATAGGACTATGATCAGATTCACCACCACAACTAACCCATTTTCTAACCAAATCCAATGACTCAATCAAACCTTCTGACAATAAGAAGTGATCCAGCTTCTTTGCCACTCCGTCATCACCAACCCTTCTATTCTGCCAAGTCGGATTCAGCTTTGTAGTTTCAACATCTATCAGTGCATACTGATCCAACAAGTTTAAAAAAAAATGGTTAAAGGGTCCAATACAAATCGAGGACCCCAAACCTCCACTAATCCTAAAGAGAAATTGAAATCACCTCCCAAAATTAACTCCCGCTCACTAAAACAAGAGCATCTAGCAATGGAGTTCCAATGTTGTTGTCTATCCAAGTAGGGACCATAAATATTAACAACAGTCATAGAGTGACCCAAATCCTTTGAGAAAAAGTTCAGGCCAATCCCCGACTCAAAACCCCAAACATTCTCACAGTTACACTTCTTAAATAACCACCCCGTAGCAATACTGCCAGAGTGACCCCTAACATCCACCGCTGAAAAATACCATCCATGCAAAAAGGATTCAAGAGTCGATACCATTGAATCACTGGTTCAGATATTTTCTTGAAGCAAAATAACCTCTGGTGAGTTTAATTCCACCAATCTCCTTAAGGACTATTTTTTTGATGGGTTCGCCAACCCACGACAATTGAAGGACAATATTTTCATGAGGTAATCTCCTCTTGGGATCACTTTGCTTTAAGTGCCCATTTAATTTAAGGCTATCTCCCTGAGGCCAAATTGATCCTAGCCCGATCTTGAGCCATGAAAAGGTGAGACTTTCTACCTTGGCCTCTCCTAGACAAAGAAGCACGTGGAAAATACCCCAGTCCACTGCCCCCCTATGTAACCTCCCCTCCTACTGGTAAATCCTCTTCGATAATGGACCTATTCCGAAGAGTATACCAGACCCTGCTATTGTCTGAGGATGATTTTAAGGAGACCAACTGGATAACACTAAAAGAAGGATTAAAACATGAGGTGACCTATGGTGAAGGGGTGGGGGATAAAAAACCAATAGACACCTTGGAAATAAGGGGACCAAAAGCCCCTACTTCCATCAAAAGGGCTAAATTATAATGGGAATATGCCAAACATGAAAAGGTAGCAGTAGAAACCGATGACCCCATCTTTGTGACCAACTGTGAGACTATAGGAGGAGAATAACAAACTCCAGTCGAAGAAAAAAGATAAGGTATAGGTGTCAGGCTCGAACAAGTAGTCCCAAACAAAACCATTTGAGGAAGGGAACCGACACCACCCAAAACTCCATCCACAACTAAAGATTTAGAAAAAGAAGGAAATATAGATGATGATTCGTCGAGAGACCACTTACCCGATAAATCCATCATCTAGTGGCTATCCTTCATAGCTTGAAATTCATCAATTTTTGTTTTCTCATTCGAAGGGACCAAACTAATGTCCACCGGGGGAGTGGGGATCCCTGAGCATACATTTTCAGAAGGATGGACCTCTGCCACCACCTCAATAACACCTTCCTCCAATCAGACTTCTGAAGAATGTTGATCCAGATGGATATCGGTGGCCACCCACCTTTTCCAACTGGCTCAAAACAAATTTATGGCAATTTTCGTAATTTACTATTTTTAGCAGTTTTTTTGGGTCCCAAAATCCCGGGGCCGTTTTGAGGCCCTTAACGACATTTTTTGGGAAAACGGGGAGCAACATGGAAGGTCGCTCAATGTTGCTCACATCAAAAGTTGCATTCCTTGAATAGATCTTTCTAACGGTGTATCGAGCGCGCCAAACGAAGATCGTATGCAAAAGTTACACCCTCGAGAAGTTGACGTATCAACTACCTCCATTGGGGCCCACCAAAATTTTGTCTTTTCATCTTCCAGGGTTAGGTTTTTGGATTTTCCTTATGTTAAAAAGACCCTTAGAGCCTCATTGTAATAATCATCTTCTTGCGAATGTGAGTAGCCGTCACATCTGTTCTCAGAGATAAGCTGCAACCATTCTAGCGAGTCTTTCAATCTGTATTTTTACAGTCTATGTACATTTATTTCATTAATAGAAATCATGTATTAATGTATATCTGTGACTCTTGTTATATTTTTGTCTCTCTTGCAATATCTCTATATATTTCTATGTTATATCTCTGCTCTCATTTCGTGCTGAAAATAATCCGGATCAGTGGTATTAGAGCAGGTTGCTCTTGATAGTTTTTAAGTGCATGTCCTCGATGAGGTCTGAGTATAACAAGTTGGGTCTCGAGCTTGTCTCTCTTGAGGAAAATTTCTCTTACACGCCCAAGAAATCCTTAATGGCGGAAGAAAAGAAAAATGATGGAGAGGACGATTCTATCAATCTGTTGCTTGAGCAAGCTCTCACGCGACAAAGGGATGAAATGATGGAGAATTTTTCCCAGATCCTTCAATGCCTGCCGATAGAAGCAGATGTATCTTCATCAAGCAACCACTTTGAAGGCACCTCACCAACTTTCAAGGTACAAGTTAATTTTGATATTCCTGTTTTTGAAGGACAGATAGATGTAGAAGCCCTAGACAAATGGTTAAATCTGCTAGAAGGTTATTTCTATGTTCATGATTTTTCCGACAGAGAAAAGATCACCTTCGAAATCCTTAAAGCTCTCCCCCATGTCAAACATTGGTGGGAAACTTATTGGGAACAAAGTTCCACAAAGGATTCTGGAATATATGGGGTCGAGCCCACTTGGTATTTTTTTGTGGATGTGGTAAAGGAACATTATTACCCTATTGGAAACTATGAGGACCAGTACATGATATGGACCACACTATGATAAGAGAGGGGCCAAGCAGTTCCAAAGTTCACCAATACCTTCCATACCTTGGGCACCAAGTTGGGTATCAAAGACTTTGAACGACATTTGGTTCTGAAATATCATGGGACTCTATACAGATACATCCAAACTGAAATGGATTTTCTGGACATCTCATCACTTGGTTTTACTTATCGATATGCTGTTAAAATCAAGAAAAAGTTTAAGCACCAGACCAAACAAGATTTCAGATCTGAAAATCTGCAACAACCAAAGTATGAGAAAGACAACCCTAACAAACAACTTCCTGAAAACTGGTCTAAGCCACAAGAAAAGAAGGGTCACGGGAAGACGAAGAAGGACACTAGAAAATGGTGCGATTTCCATAAAATCCCCTGGCACAACATGGATGAATGTCACCCAGAATAGTCATTGGTGGCCGATATCAAAGACAAGGAGCTGAACCCTGATTCAAAATCTAATTCTGAAAATACTGGTAAAAGACAGATCATCGATGCAGACCCCATTGCTATTGTGTCGACTGCAACATTTCAACTAGAAGAACCAACAAATCCTTAAGAGGGGGAGCACCTTTTTCAGTCACAGATGTGGGTGAAGGGGACCCCACTACATTTTGTTGTTGATAGTGGAAACTAGAAGAACCTCATCTCAGCAGAGGTCCTCAAACAGTTGGGATTGTCGACAACACCACACCCACAACCATACAACATCGGGTGGCTTCGCCAGGAATGAGATCTTCGTGTCATCCAGTAGTGTCGATTGCCATAAGACATCCAACCTTTCAAGGATGAGGTATTATTTGATTTTTACCCACTGGATGTCTGTGATGTTCTCTTGGGCTAACCATATATGTGGAGATGCCATTCTGTTTATGAGTCTCGACCCCACAGTTTCATTGTTTCTCTGGGGGGTCATCTCTACAAAATACCAGAATTAATTTCGACTATTGTTCCACCTAAACAGTGCCGCAAGGTAGTATCTCATACTACAAAATTCAGCTTCTTCACAATCTGTTCAAAAGGTGAACAAAAGGATACTACAACCACTACAACCTTGACCCAAGCACCTTCTATCCAACAGAAGCAGGTCAACAAGATTGAAAAAAAGTGTAAAGATTCCTTCTACACACAAGCATCTCATGTATCTAGACTGGTTAAAAAGTTCCAACCCTTCCAACCACATGTTCATGACAACCTTGAACAAGCTAAGCAACACAACTTCTCCAACAAGGCAAGCAACTCATCAAGATGAAGATTCGATAGATGCTCTTCCCTCTCCCCCATGCACTCAATAGAATGGAGACCATTGCTTCCTAAGGAGGGGGGATTGATCCAGGTAGATATCGGTGTCCACCCACCTTTTCCAACTGGCTCAAAATAGTTTTCTGGCAATTTTGGTAATTTACTATTTTTAGTATTTTTTTCGGGTCCCAAACTTTTGGGGCCGTTTTGAGGCCCTAAACGACATTTCTTGGGAAAACGGGGAGCAACATTGGACTTTCTTCCATTTTTCTCACATCAAAAGTTGTATTCATTGAATAGATCTTTCTAATGGTGTATTGAGCGCCCCAAATAGAGATCGTATGCAAAAGCTACACCCCCGGGAAGTTGACGTATCAACTACCTCCATCGAGGCCCACAAACCTTTTGGATTTTCATCTTCCGGGGTTAGGGTTTTGGATTTTCCTTATGTTAGAAAGGCCCTTAGAGCCTCATTGTAATAATCATCTTCTTGCAAATGTGATTAGCCGTCACATCTCTTCTCGGAGATAAGATACCACCATTCTAATGAGTCTTTCACTCTGCATTTTTTACAGTCTCTGTACATTTATTTCATTAATAGAAATCGTGTATTAATGTATATCTGTGATTCTTGTTATATTTCCGATATATCTCTGTTATATTATTGTCTCTCTTGCAATATCTCTATATATTTCTGTTGATTAAATGTCTTGCCTATTTAATAGTCTGTTCATCAACCTTAGAGAAGCAACATTTCCCTTTGAAGGGTAAAGTGCAGTTCGCAACCCCGTGGCCATAAACATGGCACATATGACATTTGAAAGGAATACCTTCATAGTCTAAGGTCTGAAAAAAAGACCCAAATGCTGATTAAATGACTAAATCCCGAAGAATTCATGGACGAAGATCAATTCGCACCAGGATCCTAGCCACTGACATCAGACCCGACTCTTCAAAATACATATCTGCTTTAATGAAACTCCCCAGCTGGTTCCCTATTACTGCAAACCTCATAGGGTTCTGTAACTGCATAGGAAGATCCGAAAAACGAACCAAATGGGCTCCTCATTGATCCGCTCCTTCTTGGCATCAAAGGTAGGATTCCACCTTTTGAGGACAATAGGCATCCCTGCCATACTCCATACTTTCAACAGTACCTAGTTTGCATCTTCCCTGGAAGACAAAATAAAAGAAAACCATCCCCTAGCCAGAAGTTGGATAAGTGGAATCTTGGAAACATCTCTAGTCCAATTTGTATTCACCCACTCCTTCAAGAAATCCATACCCATTCCCCCCCCTAACTCGGCCAACCACTACTTGTTCAGAGAATTCCTCCACCATGTCCATATCAATATCCTCTCCAAATACTAGGTGTTCCGAACCTTTCCTATCATGAGCACATTGAGGTCCTTTGCGAGAAGAAAACTTCCTAACCCCAATGCCCTTCTGTACCTTTGGGAACTGTTATGTGAAAGAGTCGTTGAGTAAGGGGTTACCCAAATCAGGTTTAGGTACTGAGCCAACCCTCCTCTCCACCACATTCCTTGATGAAACACCCCCAAACTTCACCACTCCTTCAAGGTTACTGACTGCATCAATAAAAACATCAGACGAAGAAAAAACAAGGTCGGTATTAAGCCCTAGAGTAGCCTTTGAGGACGGTTCCCAACAATCCCCTTTGACAAAATCCCTAATAATGGGACCACTACCCCCCGAAACCATAGTGCCTGTTGTTCCTGAGTCTGTACTTAAGGCTTAAAAGTACAGTGTCAAGGCATCCGAAAGTATGATAAAGGTTGATAGAGGATTTGCGCTAACCTTCGGTATAGGAAACTAATGAAGATTTCTACGTTCTCGATGTCTAGCTTCCAACTGTTCCTGGGTAGTAATATCTTGTTCAATGGCTGCCCATGAACGTTCCAGTTCCTCCCGATTGTTAGCAGTTTTGAGGATTGTATCAAAAAGATTTAAAGCGATATGTGTTTGGTTAGATAGTCTGGGTTGAATATTGGGTTGAGTTGCTGCAGGGACAGTCATTGAGGAACAGTACCAGTAAGAAATGATTTAAAGATAGATTTTAGCGCTGTTTCAATTCGGTCGGAATAAAGAGAATTTTTTTCATGAAGAACAAAATATAAATGCAAACTGAAGGCCCTTTCCCGTAACTGTATTATTTTTCGTAAAAAGATGTCAGGTGAGAGAAAAACATTTAACTGCAGATAACGTAAGGTTACTGTCAACAGAAAATTCACACATACACAGAGGAAGAAATCGACATAGAAATAATTGACATAGTGTAAATAAATATGAAATTCTGTAAATGCGAATTGGTCTTACACCCGCTAATAGCTGTTGCAGAGGAAAGACAAGAAACAATTACAGAAAAATGAAATCCTTTCACTATAGTAGTGGTCGTACTAAATTATAGTGATACACATCAATTATGAAGAGTGAAACGAAATGAAACAAGAAACATAACAAAACAAACTTGTAACACAGTCGTGACGGAATCGAGAATCCTCAAATTTTCTTGTATTAACTTCTCTAATGGAAGAACTCTCTTACAATCACTACCAAAAAAGTCCAGCCGTTTTCTCTTCTTTTTGTCCCCTATTTATACAAAATTTTCCCTCCTCCTGAAACTTAACGGTGTCATAAATTTAATTACAAAACGAGGGGAGTGAGATCACTCCACCTCTCCTACTCTATTTTCAAAAAGTGCCAGGTGCTTGTCCTTGCGTGATTCGACGTATATGATACATCTGTCTACAAACTGAGATACAAGTTGTGAATGTTCCGCTTGACAGCTAGGAGGAGAGAAATCACTCCATATCTTCTACTCTAGTTTCAAAAAGTGCCAGGTGCTTGTCTTCACATGGATTCAGTGTACCTGATACATTTGTCCACAAACTAGGATACAAGCTGTGAAGGTTCCACTTGACAGCTGGCCTCGGCAAAATAACACTCTCGGGCTAACTGTGGAAGTTTATCACCCATTTGTGCATCAATGATATCAAGGGCACTGAGTTGCGCACTGGGCTGAATCAAATGTTCATCAACTTGAGCCATGTCTACCCTGTCCATCTTAGATATTTCCGCCGAATCTCTTTCATTCTTCTCCTTCATGTTGAGGGAAATCTGATCTATATTCATCTGCCTCAGCATTTCTGAGTCACCTCCACTCTCCATCCCTAACAGCTCACCATCTACAGCATTGAAAGCTTCTTCTAATGAATTGGTCATTTTCTGGACCTGTTCTTTGCTTAAGGTAATATTATGTTCCCAATAGTTTAACAGAACATTACCTCTAGTTTGTTTAGCGAGGGTGAGTCTGGGAGAACCTGCTGAAAACCTGTTGTTAGTAGCTATCACTGCCTCTTGAAAGGCGACCCGAGCAGCCTCTTCATTCCTTTCTTTGACAACCAGATTCTCAGAAATCCGATGCATTAACAGGCAATCTTCTCGAATCTCTCCTACTTTGTCTAGCAGACTCTATTGCACAGAAGAGATCCTGCTCTGAATATCGATCGCTCGGGATTTAAAAATCTCGATGTCGATCACCTTGCTTTCTGCGATCTCTAACTGAGCCTACAGCTCTGTGATCATACCCCTCTGTTGACCCGACTGTATCCGACCATCTTGGATCACTGAATTCGCTTGTTCCAATTTGGTTTTGAGGACCTCTATTTCCTTTTTATCGGCCAATTGGGCCAATTCTATTTCTCCGCTCGCCTGACTCTTAGCATTTTCTGCGGCCGAAGCTACTTGGGCTTCGAGAGTCTTGATCAGGCGATTCTTTCTCTTGAGCTGATTTTTCAACATCCCGACCGAGAATTGATTCGTTGACGCATACGCTCCCAGCGTTCCTTCTATTTCTGTGGCGAATTCATCACTCCTTTTGTTTTTTCCATCTGTCATTACTTTGAATTTTTTAGCAGTTGATCCTTCCTCCTGGTTGAAATCCCTTTTCACAACTGCTTTACTCTTTTTGTCGAAGAAGAACTCATTGGGAGGAAGTTCTTCTGCTCTGATGGGCCTTAGTTCTTCACCGAAAATCCATCCTTCTCCTATATTTCCTTGCGTTGACTGCAAAGAAGTGATATAAGTGATGGGTTCCCCGATTTGCTTCGCCGCTTTTCCTGGTGTGCCGAGTGAGTCCTGCTCTTTCGGGGGATCAGAGGTCTTCGTCCCTGTCTTGGATTCTGATTTTCTGGCGGGTCTGTGTTTTTTATTTCCACCTCTGGACTATGTTCCTTGGGTGGGTCAGTAGTCCCTTCTTCTATTTCAGGATTCTTCTCCTGCTCCCCTTCCTGATGTTTTTCGGGGTTAGAAGTTTGGCCCTCGGAGCTTTCAGCCTCCTTCACTTTATTCTTGGAAAGACCCAAACCTCCTAGTACCATGGGGAGACATCTTTTTCTATGCTCCTGAAACTTTAAAACAGAGGCCATGTCTTCGGGCGCTAGAGATCTGATTTGAACTAGCACTTCCCCATAGGATCTCGCCCCTCGGAAAATATCATCCGAGGGTGAACACTCGTGTTCAAACTTCTTCAACCCACAATTTTCCAAATGGGTGCTTACAATTTTCCGAGGATCATGCTTTTTATACTCAATCGAGACCAAACTCAAGTCTTCTAAGGTCGCAGCCTCAGCCTTAGCATGTCCAAAATCCAATAAGGAATAAGAATTTAGCCGAACAGGGAAAAACGGCCATACCTTCTTCGATGACGCTTTGAGCTCTTTACTCAGTCCACCAATCACTGTTTGTCGGGAAATCTCGTGACAGGCTAGCTTGTCGAGGATGAACAGTGGTAGTGCCAGAGGAGGAACATCAGCTCCGAACACTCTAAAATAGGAAAACTCTGCTTCTACGTACCAGTCCGCGATACCGCTCAGATTCACAACAATGCTATCCGAGATGCGAGGTGGGAAAGACCAAAAATGGTGATGTGCAGAGGCACCATCACCGAGTTGAAAATCTCATAAACAAATTTATTTGCGTTATTTTCCCACAGTTTATCGTGGTACTCATGTACCGTTTTTTCTTGGGTTGGACTCCAAGCCCAATTCATCAGGGGGAAAGGTGTCATAGAGCATATCGCGTCCATGATATATGCGGACATGAAGAATGCGGATGGTCCCCCGACTGCCTTTTGCTCTCGATACTCTGTGACCCTGTTGAACAAGCTATCCAAGAGTATCTTTGCCCAATTAAATGAGCAACCTTCCGCTACCTGAAAGATGAGAGGTACCCACGCAATGTAGAAATGTGCTATATCCTCCCTTCTGAAAAGTCGGCATGTCATCATTGCCACATACATATACTGTGGCTCCAGCGAAGCAATCGAATACATGCCCTTGTCATTCGCTCTGAATGTCGTGGAGCGCGAAACCCAATCTTTTATCAAACCAGGCATGGTTTTGTCATATTCTTCGCACTCCTTCTTTTTGAATTCCTCCAGGAATTCAGTGTCATATGTGTATTCAGAAGTTGCTGGAAGCTTATACATAGATTGGATATGCTCTGGTCTGAAAGTCCCGACCATGGTCTGTTGGTCATTTATGATAGTTCTGGTGGGCAGGTCTATGTGATCCAATGCCCACCGGATCATCTCGTAGTATGGGAGAAACCGTGGTCTGGTTGCAACCAAGTGCATACCAGACTGAACAACTGTCTTGTATTTAGTGTTCAGGTCGTCCTTTACATTATCATCGTCATCAGAGTCTGAATAGTTTACCAACTCAGATTGTAGAATATCTGAAACAAACGACCAGTTGGGTACTGAGGCGCCAGTCCGAGGTGAAGTATCTGAGACGTTATCTGAACCCTGTGTTGCAACCTCGACATTCGCTTTCGCTGCTCTCCTCGGAGCCATGTATGAAACTTGTGTTTTCGCTCTTCTGCGATAGACCTGTGTATACATGCAGAGATTAGTTCACTCGGAGAAAGGTGAGCTCTGTGCGGCTATGAGAAATGTTTTTTAAAATAGAATGAAACTCTCGTATATATTTGGAAACCCTGTACTTATTTGAAATAAGTCTGTCAAATCGTAAATAAAAACAAATTTATTGCGTAAATATGATCTTATTTGTTCGTGGATTTACCCTAATTCTTCATCAATGTCATCAATGTTCGACAGCTTGACAGGCAATTGGGTTATGGAGAGCAAGTAGATACCTCATGAAGTGTGCCAACCTCGATGCGCGGGATGAATCTCGTTTAATTTAAAATTACAAATCTTAACAACTTAAATAATTTTCTCGCTTTTCGCTGCATCGTGAATTTCCTTTTCACATTTTGACTCTTTAACTCGCGAGACTGCGAGTGCCGATTTTAATGTAATTAATGGTAAACGTGATTTGGCGCATCCTAAATTATATAATTAATTTACTTGCCATATCGCGACTCGGGAATTCGAAGACAGACTTTTGGAAAAATGATATGCAGAGTCGCGATATCACGATGTGGCGATAATTAAGGCTCGAATTATGAGAAGAAAATCTTAAATTAGGTGACCAATTAATCTCGCTATAATCATGTCACAACTTCGTGGATCGGGGTTTTGGACACCTTAACTTTATGAGAGAAAGTGCCGAGTGGCGATGTGCCGAGAACCAAATTTAACCATGGTTAGTTTTTTACCTTTAGCCCTTGACCAAGGTTCTCACAAAATTTATCGTGTTCTTGGCTCTCGGGGCTGTAAAAACAAAAACTTAGGCTTGACGAATGCCGAGGCGCAAACTCCCGAAAATGCATACTCATGAGTTAAAAGTTTTATCCTAGTTAATGTTTTGAGTGAAAAAACAAAAACGAATTTGTAGTTTCGCGTCTCAGGAATTATGAATTCAAAGATTAAAGCATCCGGCTTGCGACATCCCGAAATAAAACAAAAGAGCAAAAATACTTGTGAAAATGGATGCTTTTTTGAAAGCAAAAAAGAATTGCTATCCAGGTGACAAGATTTCAGAGTTTTAAGATTTCGGAAGGAAAAGAAAAACAACTTTAGATCTCAAGAATCAAAAATTAAAAATTGCGCGAGGTGAAAAACAAGGGCTGCTCCAATAGTGCCCAGGGCTGGAAACAGTTCCAATGCAAAACCCACAACCCCAAAGGTGCTCCTTGCGGTACCAACATCCAAACCCACTGAGAAGTACAAACCATCAGAAAAAGACAGATCATCCATAGTAGTAAAACTTGAGCTTGGCTCCACTGAAAACATAACCCTTGAACCCATAGGATCCTCTGTCATTAATAGCCCAGGTTCTTTGACATCAAATGTTGGATTCTCTGTCAAAATGTCCTCCCAATCCACACTAATCGACATCACACCCTCCAACCTACTAGTTTCCTCCACGCCAGACGATCGAAAACCCTTGTTTAAACCTTCACCGTCAGAAGAAGTGAGGGCTCTCCCTTCCTCGATCTCTGCCATAGAGTCCCTTAACCCCCGCTCTAAACCAGATCCTGCCCAACACCTCTGCAAATGTCAAAAACCACCCCCAACCAGTGTAATCTACCGATAACCCTAACACCATCACCTCTTCAATCTATCAAAAAATAAGGCACCCTATGGGTGCCATATATATAAACTTGTATTTATTTTAGAAAAGGGAATAAAATAGTCCAATGATAATATGTGTATCATAGTCAGATATGTTTTATTAATGCAAATATACAAATAGGTTTTATTAATATAAATAGATGTAATGATTAAATGATATGTAGCTATATTATTTACCATCACAATTAAAAATAAATAAATAAATTATGTTACTAAAGTATATTTCATGATTTTAACACATTCACATTCATATTCACATTTTTTTTTAATATAGTTTTTAATAAGAGTAAATTTTTCCACATACTTTAATCCATTATTATTCTAAAAATTAAAAATAAATAAATAAGTTATGCTACTAAAGTATATTTCATGATTTTAACACATTCACATTCATATTCACATTTTTTTTAAATATAGTTTTTCATTTCATATTCACACCTTTTTTTAATATAGTTTTTAATGAGAGTAGATTTTTTCACATACTTTAATCCATTATTATCTTAAAAACTGTAGATTTATTACATCGATTCTTCTATTTTCTTCTTAACCTACGAGTTTATGACATATTTGCAACTATGAAGAAAATTAACTAATATCTCTTTCATAATAATTTGATTCTTATCTACATTAATTTATGACAAAGTTGATCATGTCACTAGAGATAACTTACATAACTTTCACGATTTATTACATCGATTCTTCTATTTTCTTCTTAACCTATGAGTTTATGACATATTTTAACTTTCACGATTTATTACATCGATTCTTCCATTTTCTTCTTAACCTACGAGTTTATGACATATTTGCAACTATGAGGAGAATTACCTAATATCTCTTTCATAATAATTTGATTCTTATCTACATTAATTTATGACAAAGTTGATCATGTCACTAGAGATAACTTACATAACTTTCACCCGACATCAAATTATGTTATCTCTTTCATACACATACATAAAATGTTGTGAATGATGACATATTTACAACCATGACTTGAAATCTAATTAATATCTCTTTCATAATAATTTGATTCTTATAATTCCACATCAACTTATGACAAAGTTGATAATGTTGCTAGAGATGCCTTACATAACTTTAACAAGGTCTCAAATTATGTTATCACACACATACATAAAATTTCGTGAATGATAGCATATTTACAACTATAACTTGAAATTTAATTAGTGTCTTTTTGATAATAATTTGATTCTTATAATTCCACATCAATTTATGACAAAATTGATAATATTACTAGAGATATCTTACATAACTTTGATAAGGCTTTGTGCATTAGATGTAACTTGGGTGGTTGAGAGGAATGGTTGTTATCCTTCCCATCCAGATTCAATTCTTTGTAAGTGACATGTGATGCCTTCAATGGATATATAAAATACTCTTGTTTTTGAGTATGTTGCTCTTGTTGTGGATTTCAGAAAAAAAGGTTTTGTGAGCATAGCGATTATCCTACATACATATATCTTTAGAGATTCCATATTTATATCATTCAATCCCAACCTCCCCTCCCACACATAATCCTATTATTTGAATATAATTGTCATTAATTTCAACATTATGTAGTTAATGCAAATATCAAAATTCTAAATAAAAAAATTAAAATATATGTCATGAGAAATGGCATACCATGTATATATCCACATGCATTGGTGTGTTACCTTGTCTTAATATGTCTTAGTATATGTATTCATTTTGATTGACTTTTTCTTCATATCACTAAATATCAACATATCCATCAAAACTCTTTATTCTATAACAAATATAATTGTCATATGTGTCACACACAAGTAGGAAATGATCTTGTTATGTGTGACTATATCGCTTCCTTTTCTTAATATAATTATTCATTTCATTAATTTTGTCTTATTATCATTATATATTCAGATGTTTTTAAAATGAGTGATATTGTTTTTTTTGAATTTTTTCTTGTTAATAAATAAAATAAATCTATAAATTATTAAATTTAAAATGATTTTTTTTTTTTTTAATTTCTTTATTAATAGATAAAGTAGGTCGATAAATTATTAAATTTAAAAAAAACAAATAATATAAAAAAATATAATATGACGTATTTTTAAAAATATATAAAACCTTTTAAATTATTTTTTATAATATAATTTCTTTACTTAACCATTTACATAATATAAAATAAACAATTGTAGTAAAATTATTATGTTTTTTATAAATTAACAAGTTTTTAAAAATAAATAAATTATAAAATTGAATAAAATTATATTTTATATTATTGCTTATTTTTTATAATATAATTTTTTTACTTAACCATTTACATAATATAAAATAAACAATTGTAGTAAAATTATTATGTTTTTTTTATAAATTAACAAGTTTTTAAAAATAAATAAATTATAAAATTGAATAAAATTGTGTTTTATATTATTAAGAGTTACATAATATAAAATAAACAATTGTAGTAAAATTATTATGTTTTTTTTATAAATTAACAAGTTTTTAAAAATAAATAAATTATAAATTGAATAAAATTGTATTTTATATTATTAAGAGTAGAGCATGTTAAAATAACATAATATAAAATAAATAATTGTAGTAAAATTATTATGGTTTTTATAAATTAACAAGTTCTTAAAATATAAATAAATTATAAAATTGAATAAAATTGTATTTTATATTATTAAAAGAAGTGATGTTCATCTCCTCTTAGTTTGAATCATATATTTTAAGAATAAAATCATCCCAATGTGTTTTTAGGTACTCCAACAACTAGTTTAAGTATGTTAATATGTGATGATGACAAATATCATCATGAGGGTGAATAAATTATGTTGATTTTATTTGCAAGGCATATGGATGATTGTGCATATTGTGTATGGAATCATTGCAGTGTTATTATTGAACATGCAAGACTATACGAATGAGACAATTGTTTAATGGTGATGTGATGACATTGATCTGAAATGAATCCAAATAAGTGAATGGTTGTAAGACTTGGTACATGTGCGTAATTCAATGATTAATGAATGTCAAAACATAAAGAATAATGAAAATGTTAAAAATTAGGTGAGACAAAAGAGAGGATAAATAAATAATTAATAAAGAAAAGAAATGAAAATAGGAGAAAAACAAAAGTGAGACAAATGAGAAATGAAAGGTCACCCATTACCCCCTTAGCTCCTATATCTTCTTGTAACTTTTTTTTTTTTGGTAAATAAAAAGAGAGATCCTTGTATTATATCATCGTGAGTGTACATATGTATATCGTTTGGCAGCCACCTATTCCGCCACATAATGGAAACTAGAACAGGTGGCTCCAAACGATGGTATGACCATAGTGGCAGAGTTTTAAATTACAAAAATTGGAGCAAAAGATGAGAGTTTTAGCAGGATATTCTTTCCCCATAACTAGCCTAGGGCAAACATCTTCCAGAGCTGCCATTTCTATGATAATTACAAAACTGTAAAAAAGAGTAAAAATAAAATCACTATTCATTCTGAAAATGAGAATTGACATGAACTAGAGACAGGGGTGGGCCGCGTCAAGCTTTTGGGGAACCTAGACATCCATGGACGGTGTAGGCTGAGACAAACTTTTTTTTGCAGGTGGGGCATTGAGCTTGAGAAGGGGTGTCTGAGAGTGCTTGAAACAACAGATCTAAACACCGATGGATGGTTCTTTGGCCGTGCTCTTGCTCGTCCTACCATTGCTGGATGTCAAAGAGAAGCTCCAAGTGCTCCGCTATGAGATGAAACGTGTGGTGTGAGCCATCGTCAGCACTGTCATTTCCTTCTTTAACAACAATCTTGCCTATGTCTTCAGCATCGTCATTGCCTTTTCAACAATGTCAACACCGTCTTCAACACAGTCATTGCCTTCTTTAGCACCAACCTCGCCTGTGTCTTCCCCATCTTTTGTTAGTTGCCAACTTGGGGGGATCTCCTCCTTCACAATGCATCCCCCTTCCCACCAGCGTGGTTGAAAGTCTCGGGAGGTGGAGGCGATGAGAGTCGTGGGGGACTCATGCAAATGAACTAGGCTCGAGCCAGAATGAGGAGGTTGCTCAACTTCTTCCACCTTCGTGCGTGAATGTTGAGGTGACAGAAGTGCTTCCTCCTTGGCTGTGTTGGGGAAAGACGAAGCGAGATAGGATGGCTGAAGAGAAATCTCAGTCAGAGATGGGGTTTCGGATGAATGCATAGGGGAAGCATAGATTGAGTATGAGGCGAGGTCGGTAGGTTTTCCTCTTTTTGGAATACACAGGGTGGATTGAGCTTTACTGGAGGGTCTGCGGGGTTGACTGAAATGAGCTATCAAGGCTCTCTGATAAGATGTGAGTCGATTATCTCGAGTGATGGAATTTTTGTTCCTGGTGGAATGCCTTGGCTTGCCTTTGTCTCGGGGCATGGTGGGAACCAGGGAGTGAGGGCAATGATGGTCTGAGGAAATGCGGAGGTTGCCCTGGAGGTAGGTGAAGAGGCCAGAAGGGCCAAGAAGCACATAACATAGGTGGTAGTTAGCAAACATTAGGTGAGAACAAGTGCCTTGGTCAGTTTTAATGTCGTTGAGTGCCATTGAAGTCCCTCCCATCGCCATTGCAGGCTGACGGGACTGGTTCAAGCCTCTAGTACCAGTGGCCTGGCTGGAGCGCTCCTCCATGGGATTCCGTAGACACACTGAATTAATATCCCCTATGGTGTATTCCATGGGGAATTAATGTCGTCAGGGGTGGCGGCTTGGGGTATTAACTCTCCCCGCCATCTACTCCTGCCACTTGTCCCCCCTCTCTTACCATATGTCACCCCATCTAGGTGAGGGTAGTCTCTTTGATCCAGCTTCTGGCATTGAGTCCAAATTGTTGAGCTCTGGGACCGTCCATGTATCTTGAGTGTGATTTGTCGAGTGAGGTCCACCCCAGCATTGGCAAGTCTATCAACCACTTTGTTTGTGTCTCTCTTCACGTGAGAGGTGATGATAGTTAGAGAGGGTCTGAGTATAGCTTGAAAGATGTATAGAGGGTGATTTTTTCCGGATTTCTGCCATTGATGACTTTGGAAGCTAGCTCAATTATGAACTTCGAGTCTCCTTTGATGATGAGACAGGTGAGATTGTGGTCTAGGGCTAGTTGTACTCCTCTGATCATAGCCCAAATCTCCACCAAGTTGTTGGTATCATGTCTCAGGTTTTCTAGAGTTATGCTGTGTATTCTGCCAAGACTATCCCTTATTATTGCACTTGCCCCGGAGGGGCCCAGATTTCCTTTTGAAGCTCCATCGAAATTGATTTTGTGGAAGCGAGGAGGGGGGGGTGGGG
>JASDQU011101229.1:30896-42200 GCA_032191745.1 Picea mariana | reverse complement strand
GGGCTTTGTAGTTATATGTAAAATGGACTAAGGACATAAGGAGTGGGGAGTAAGACCTACACATATAGGATTTCCATAACTCTACCATTTTGCGTTAGAGAAATAGGTAGTACTCATAAGGATTTAGGTCACTTGGACTTAAATACACCTTAAATTTAAAAGTAAAATATACTTATTGGGACAAGGTAAAGAGACTCCCAGGTATGCAGTCTATCCAAGGATGTATAAATAAGAATTTATATGATAGTGGATTATTAATAACAAATAAGTAAGTTATACTGTATGTTCCTTTATCCCCGATCCAATCAAGAAATCTAGGCAAGCATATTTAGTTGCTTGTCCACATTGAACAAGGAGAAAGATGGTAAGGATTTATAGTCATAGTCCAGGCACTTGAAGTTCAATTAATCTAGCTATGAATCTTCTCTCACAAATTTCAAGTCAATATATCTTATCTAAGTCTCAATCAAAATTTAGAATGTCATTTGGTTAATTTATGAAGCCTTCCTATCATGAGTTTCTCTTATTTATGTGTCTTCCTAATCTGAATACTAATGTTGGTATGCTTCTAAATTCTCCATTTACGATCAAGTTTTTCATGTTTATGAGTTATACCATTTTTTTTCTACCTCTAAAGTCAATTTTTCCTTCTTTACAAGTTTTTGAGTGTTGATTTTCCTCTAAAGTTGAGTTTGCGCGGGGTCAAATTAAGTGAAAAATAAATAATGCATTGATTATTGTTGAGGTAGCATACACATGGCATACATGTGATGGTCAAGGAAACAAATCTTAAAACTTACATAGGTCAATTTGAACAACTTAAGATGAAGGAAGATGAGAATATTGCATCTTACGTTTTACGAGTTGATGAAACAATGAATGTGATTAGAGGATTGCGAGAAGAAGTTGATGAATCTATAATTGTTCAAAAGGTACAAAGATATCTTCCAATGATATTTGATCCCAATATTTCAGCACCATAAGAAAGAATAGATATGGATTCAATAAACATGGAGGAGCTACATGGAATATTTACAACATATGAAATGAGAACTGAATAGGAGAATCTTGTTATAAAAGAAGCAACATTCAAAGAATCTAATAAGTGAAAGAAAAAGGGAAAACAAAAGAATAGATATAGCTAGAAAATGACATACACAGTTTGCAGAGAAAATATGAGAAAAGAGAAGAAAAAGAGAAAGAATGGAAAAATTCTCATTAACCAAATGAATGAATGATAATTTACAAATTATATAATCTGTATAAATCAACTAATGCACACTGGAGGAGAAGCCAGTGCACCATAGTGATGGTCTAGAGTGATCTGGACAAATACCAATAATTACGGGAGTAAACTGCCACCTAGTCTAGTCTCTCAGGTAGTTATAGGAGTGAACTGCCACCGATTCTGAGTTAACTAGTCTCTCAGTCTTCAGTTAACTGACTGAAACATAGTGAAGTGAGGAGGATATCAAGGAATCATGATTAATTTTCTAGTTTGGTGATAATCCCAAGGACAATGCACATTAGTTGGTGATGATCCCAATGTGGCATCTAGACTCCACTCAACTGATCAAACTAAAGAGAATATTATCCTAGAGGAGTATTCTCGCTAAACTATAGGAGACTAAATAATGACTAATAAACATATGGAAAAAAATAGGAAAAATAAATCTTAGGTGTGTGTGAAGTATCTCCAAAACACGCCCTAAACATCATTATGATGAAAATAAAGAATGGGTCCCAACAACGAGGCCATGTTAGGTACCCAAATACAAAAAATACACTGAAATAAATGAGGAAAGAGGGAAAACTTCATGGGAACCCCCCCCACCTCAAAGTACAATGTATGTAAAAAGAAGAACTCATAGTTTCTAGGAAAGTGTGTCCTTCACTCCAAGATGACTATGTAAAGAATGGAACTTCTTCTCAGTGAAGGTCTTGGAGAAGATGTCTGCAATCCAGTCTGTTGAAGGACAAAAATATAGGTCGATGATCCCCTTGTGTACTAAATCCTAGATGTAGTGCATGTGGATCTCAATGTTATTCGTCTTCTTCCTCTGAACTGGATCTCTGCAGAACTTCAGAGTGCTCTGGTTGTCACACTAGATGATGATCAGATGATGAAACTGCATGCCCAACTCAGTGAGAAAATTTTGTATCCACATAGACTGAATGGTTATGTTAACTACCCCTCTGTACTCTACCTCAACTAAATATGGAGAAATAACATGCAACTTCTTGCTCGACAAATAGATAGGCCTGAAACCAAGATTGAGTGAGTAACTAGATGTGGACTTGTGATCAATGTTATCACCAGCCTAGTCAGAATCAAGGAACTTGATAAGGTCCAATGTAGAGTATGATGCATAGTGAATCCCAAAGGTGATGGTTCCATGTACGTATCGGAGGATATACTTTGCAACCTTCCAATGTAGCTCACGCGACTCCTGCATGAACCTAGAGACTGCTCCAACTGCATAGGAGACGTTTTGTCTAGAGTGTGTGAGATACAACAAGCTCCCCACTAATTGTTTTTATAGTGTTTTTTCAACCAGTGGAGTGTCCCTACAATCCTCAAGTCTGAATCCCAATAGGAAAGGAGTTGGGGAATACTTGCAGTCTTTCATGTGAATTCTCTCAAGGAGATCTCATGCATAGTTGGCCTGAGACAGTTTGATGCCTGATGCATCCTAAACAATCTTGAGTCCAAGGAAGAAATTTATCAGACCCATGTCCTTCATAAAGAAATTGTCATGCAGAATCCTCTTGACTACAGTAATCACTTAAGTCAAGAAACTAGTGATCAATAAATCATCAACATACAGAACTAGGAGTAGAAGTGAATTGGTCATCCTGAGCATGTAAACATTCGGTTCTAACTTCCAACATACAAAGTTATATGACAACAGGTAGGAGTCCATATTGGAATACCATGCCCTCAGATCCTACTTGAGGCCATAAAGAGACTTCTTCAGTCGATGGGCCAAGGATGAATCCTACATGAATCCATGGTGTTGCTCCATATAGATATCCTCAAAGAGATACATGTGAAGAAATGAATTCTTCACATCCATTTAATGGAATTCCCATCCTTTGGTTGTTGTAGAGGCAGGTACCAAACATATGGAATCCATAATAACTATTGAAGAAAAGGTCTCATCATGGTCAATATAGTGCACCTACTGAAAAACTTTGGAAGCTAGCATGGCTTTGTATATACTAACATGTCCATCTACTGTGCTCTTGGTCCTACAGACCCATCTACACCTGACAAGTTTCCTTCTTCCAGGAAGGGGAACTAGATCCCAAGTCAGGTTATCAAGGAGGGAGTTGTACTCCTCTTGCATGGCAGGTTCCCAAAAGGTATTTCCAATAGCTTTGCGATAGGAATGTGGCTCTGAAGATTGAACCAAGAAAGTATGCCTAGGTGGCATTAGTTCAGTGACATTGAGTGCAATAGGAGGCTCCTCGAAATTAGATCAAGTCCTCCTAGTATCAGCTGGATCCCCAACAATATCTCATGCATAATGATGATTAGTGTTGTCCCACTTGGGCCTCGGATCTGGCTCTGCATATGCATCTTCATGCAGTGACTCTGCATCTTATTGTACTAACTCTGCATCTAGATAATCTAAATCCTTTGAATAAAAAATCTCATCTGAATAAGATTCGACATGTGCATGCTCATCATCTTTGATAGGTGGCAGAATAAAAGTGTCTACATGTGGCTGCTAAGGTACATGCAAGCCACTTTCCTTGAATTGGACACTACGCTCAATGATGATCCCATCAGAGGAAAGATCAATGAGTCTGTATCCCTTCACACACTCGAGGTATCCAACAAATATAGACTTTGTGTTATGTGGATCAAGTGCCTTTTTCTTCCTGGAGGGAATCTTGGCCCATGCACATGAACCGAAAATACATAAGTGGGTCACTTCTGATTTGAGGCTGCTCCAAGCCTCGTAGGGGGTCTTATCCTTGAAATATCTATGGGGAGATCTATTTTGGATGTAGTTTGCACAATTACATGCTTCATCTCATAATATTTGTGGAAGTGACTTTCCATGTAGCATGCAAGATTCCATCTCTTTTAAAGATCTATTTTTCCGCTCCGCAACTCCGTTTTAATGTGGAGTATAAGGAACCATGTGTTTCAAATGAATCTTGGCCTCATAAAAATGATTATGTATCTCATGATTGACATACTATCCCCCATTATCTGTTCAGAGGACTTTGATTTTATTTCCTGACTCTGTCTCAACAGGTTCTTTGAAATTTTCAAGTTGTTGAAATACCTCTGATGTTTTCCTGAGAAAGAAAATCGATGTGAAGCACAAGAAATCATCAACAAAACTGAGCACGTACCTTGATTTATTGATTTATGGATGTGGAAAAGGTCCCATGAGGTCATTATGGATCATATCTAAAGGAGATGAATCCTTTTGAGTCTTTCCCTTGTCAAATTTCTCTTGAGGGTGTTTTCCATGAACACATCATTCACAAATTCCTTTGGAGAAGTGGATGTCAGGTAGACCATCAACCATTCCATGATTGCTAAGTTGCTTCATGTATTTGAAATTTAAATTCTTGAACCTTTTGTGCCACATCCTACTTCTTTCTTCAGCATGGGTAAGCAGTAATGCAAAATTTGGTTAAATAAATTCAAAAAATGTGTAGAGACTGGATTGATGATTTACCTCACCGATTGCAACCATGGAATTGGTTTGTATGCCATAGATATCCATTGCATCAGATGTGAATATGAATCTCTTTATGGTGTCGAAGTTATTCATTTGATACATAGAGAGAATATTGATGGAAAGTTTGGGAAAGTGTATCACATTCTTGAATCTTCTTTATGTGAGTTCAATTCTTCCTTTGTCGGTGACCTCGACTGGAGATTTGTCCCCCATAAGAATAGGAGGAACTTTGCATGCATACAATGAAGAGTAGACTTTTTTTTTGGCTTCCATGTGGTTTGATGCACCTGAATCGATGATCCAAGCATCAGGAGAGGAGTTGATGTCAATCAAAGCATGGATATAATTGTCGTTCCTGGGATTTTGATCTTTTGGATTCTTCTTCTTGGCACCCTCGGGGATGCAATATACAAGGTTATTTTGTTCAAGTATTTGGGCCATTTGATCTATCTATTTCTACATACATGTGGATTCTGGATGGGATCCTTTATGGAAGTAAGTGCATTTCTCCCCTTTTCATCCTTTTCCACCTTTGGATCCGAAGGCATCGTTGAAGGGTTTTGAGTACCCTTCATTATTTGGATTTGCATGTGATTTCCTTTTCTCTTTTTATTTATATTTATTATTTTTATGAACTCTACCATCATGCACAATAAGTTCATGTGCCTTTGGGCCTTTGATTTTTCACATTTTGATAAGCTTGTTCTTCACTTATGTCAAAGATTCAATGAAGACCTCAATAGAGGGCATATTCCAGGTGGCTCCAGAGGGAATTCTAACTGAATGAAATGTGGATACAAACATTGGTATACCAAGTTTTGAGAGAATGGTGAGAAACATTTGTTTCTCCTCCTTAGATTTATCAACCTCACAAGCCTTGAGTTGCGACAACAAATCCTTATATTTGGTAAATAAATATTGGATATTGTCGAAGGTTTTTTGATACAAAGTGAGAAATTCCACCTCGAGCATGTGTCCCCTCATCTCGTTATGTTTTCAAAAAATCCCTTCCATGGTGGTCCATGCTTCATAAAGGGTCTTACATGAGGATATGTGAAAGAGGAGTTCAAGAGAAATGAGACTGCAAATAGTTCCAAATGCTTCATCCATTTGATTCAGATACTTGTATTTTTCTATGGATGATGTGGGTTTGGTCTCTGTGTCCATGGTTAACATTTATAATCCTCTGCCTTTAATATGAACTATAGTATTTTCTTTCCATGCAAATAAATTGTACGGTGTAAGAATGAATTCTTTTGGAAATTCCATTTTTTCCATTGTCTTCAATCTTTAGTACCTACAAAATTAACCTGGTGTGTCTTTTACCTAGAATTCTATTGGATTTGATACTATTTAAATGTGTTGAAACTACACATAATATATATAGACAACAAATGACATACACAGTTTGTAGAGAAAATATGAGAAAATATAAGCAGAAGAGAAAGAATGGAAGAATTCTCATTAACCAAATGAATGAATGATAATTTACACATGATATACTCTATATAATTCAACTAATTCACACTGGAGGAGAATAAAATGCACCATAGTGGTGGTATAGAGTGATCTGGACACACACCAACAATTGCGAGAGTAAACTTCCACCTAGTGTAGTCTCTCGGAAAGTTACATGAGTGAACTGCCTCCTAGAATGAGTTAACTAGTCTCTCAGTCTTCAAATAACTGAATGAAACAAAGTGAAGTGAGGAGGAAATCAGGTAATCATGAGTAATGTGCTAGTCTATTGATAATACCAAGGACCATGCACATTATCTAGTGATTATCCCAATGTTGCATGGTTATGATCCCAATGTGGCATCTAGACTCTACTCAATTGATCAAACTAAAGTGTGAACTGAAGAGAATATTCTCCCTAAACTATAGGAGACTGAATAATGGATAATAAACATAGTGAAAACCTTAGGAAAAATATATCATAGGTGTGTGTGAAGTATATCCAACAATGAATAAGTAGCCAACTTTGTTAGAATACTGAAAAAGGGAACCTATGGCAAATACAGTGTTAACCTTCCACTGATTTGTTTTAATTGTGATGGTATTGGTCATTTCTCTAACAAGTGTCCCCATAAGAAAAATGAAACAAATGAAGAAGATGACTCAAATAGAAAACAAGTTTACAAAGGAAAAAGGACCAAAAATAAATTCTTCAAGAAAAAAATTTGCACTAAAGAAGACAACATCTCGTCAGATGAAGATGAAGACAGTGAAAGTGATACAAAAAGGGTTCTATTCATGGCAATAGAAAATTACGATGAAGAATGAACTAATGAAGAATATGAAGAGGAAGAAATTGACTACGAAGAATAATTTTTGCATGATATAGAAGTTATAAAAATAGAAAAGAAGAAAAACACGTCACTACAGGCGGAACTAAAATGAAAAGAGGAAACTAAAAATTCAAGTAGAGTAGATGATCACTAAATTAAAATTGAAAGTTGAAGAAGAAAAAATAATTGAAGAATAACTCAAAGAACTGTTAGAAGAAAGAGACATGATCATTTGAAATTAAGAAGCAAAGATTGTCACATTGAGAAAAGATCTTCAATATAAAAACATGTATAACAACTTAAAAGTTTTGGACAATATTATTAGCATTCAAAGGCCAAATTATGACAACTCCATACTTGGATACAATCAGATAGAAAATGGATCGATCTCCAAAACAACATATCAAGAAACACAACCAAGAATCTATGTAGAGACAATTAGAGGAAACAAGAGGTTTTACAAGGAAGATCACAGAGACACTCCTCTACCCAGAAGATTCATATTTGAGAATCAACGATGCTCAGAAACAAGAAGGCCTCAAGAAGAAGAAGTATTCAGAAGAGTAACTCCTTTCACAAGATATTCAACTCTCAAGTATCAAACTATCTTCTTTGGTTTATGTTATTCATGTAACAATTTTAGACAAAAAGTTTTAAATTTCATAGAAAATAGAAAAAACATAAACAACTTTGAAATTCATGCACAAAATGGTTATCCAATAAATCCTAGTGAAACACAAAGAATAAGCTACAACATGTTTGAATCCTTGAGAACTGAAGTGGAATTTTACAAGTGAAACAACTTTGGACACATGGATACATATTGTAGAATGATAGTACCTCCGAGAGAATCACAACAAAATAACAATAGTCATAGACATGAACCTCAATAGAGAAAATGAATAAGAAAACATAATCAGTACAACAATGAAAAATGCACACTCGCTCTACAAGCTAAATAAAAGAAACATGGTTGGTATGTTGACAGTTTCTGCTCAAAGCACATGACAGGTGATGAGGAAAGATTTATAACCTTGAGAAAGGAAAGAGATGGATCAATCTCCTTTGGAAAGGATGACTCAGCTAGAATCATTGGAAGAGGCACAATCCTAATTAGAAATAAGGATACCAAGGAAGAAAATGTTATACTAGTAAAATATATGAAACATAATATTCTAAGTGTAATTCAAATGTGTGACCAAAGTCAAAAACTTGTGTTTGACTCATAGATATGTGAGATAATAAAAGAAGGTTCATGAAGAGTGGTTGCAACAACTGTAAGAACTTCAAGTAACATATATGTATTAAGTGAAATTAGAAATGACAAGTGTTATCTAGAAAAGGAAGATGAAGTTTGGATATGGCACAGAAGGATGGGTCACATAATCTTTGACAACCTTATCAAAGTTAGAAAAAAGGAAGCAGACAGATAAATGCCCCAAATCACGAAGCCAACCAACACCTTATCTAAGCATTGTCAACAAGGAAAACAAACAAATACCAAATTCAAATCAAAGGAATACTCCACAACAAGACCACTAGAAATTGTGCATACTGATCTAGTTCGACCAACTAGAACAAAGGGTTTAAAAGGTGAGAAATATTTTATGTTATTGGTTGATGATTATACAAGGGTGTTTGCAGTTTGTTTTCTCAGGAATAAGTAAAAAACACTTGAGAACTTCAAGTTATAGAAGGAAATGGTTGAGAATGAAATGGATTCAAAAATCAAATGTTTGAGATATGATAATGGAGGAGAGTTTACTTCAAAGGAATTTATGGACTTCTGTAGCAAGAATTGAATAAAAAGGTGATTCTCAGTTTCTAGGACACCACAATATAATGGATTTGTCGAAAGGAAGAACATGATAGTACATGAAATGGATCGAACTATGTTAATGAATTCCAAGTTGACAAATTTTTTTTGGGGACATGAAGTGCATACAAAATTTCATATTCAAAAAAGAGTAATACTCAGAAACAACAGTGATAAGTCTCTCTACGAGCCATGGAAAGGAATACCAATGAATGTGAAGCAGTTCAGATTTTTTGGAAGTAAATGTTACATCAAAAGAGAAGAGGGAAGAATGGGAAATTTTGAATCTCGTGTGGACAAAGGAATACTTGTTGGGTATTCAAGCACAAGGCAAACATACAAATGTTTCAATATTAGGATCAACAAAGTTGTGGAAAGATTCAATGTGATGGCTGATGAGACAAGTGGACGCAAAATAAAGGAAGAAGAAAAGGATTGAATGGAATAGGTTCATGAATAAGAAGAAAAGGAAGAAGAAGTAGAAAAAGGGGAAGATGAATAAGAACAACTAGAAGCATAAGAGAAATAAAAACAAGATATTCAAGTAACTCCAAAGACACCTAGAAAATGAATATAGAAGAATCATCCATTAGATCAGACTATCGGGAACAAAGATGAAGGAGTTGAGACTAGAATAAGAATTTGTTCACTAGAACAACTAGACCTAGCACTCTTATCCTTGATTGAGCCAAGCATCCTTGAAGAAGCCAACAAGGATGAATTCTAGATAAAACCCATGGATGAAGAGTTGGATCATATAGAGAATAATGAAACTTGGGAATTGGTTCTGAGGCTAAGGTACAAGAATGTGACTGGCACAAAGTGGGTCTTCATAAATAAATTGAATGAAGAGGAACATGTGATTCGGAACAAATCTATACTGGTATGTAAAGGATAGAAACAGGTTGAAGGTATTGAATTTGAAGAGACATTTTATCCAGTTTCTGGAATGGAAGCAATTATATTGATCCTAACTTATGAATGCTCCAAGAATATTAAAGTGGATAAGATGGACATGAAATCAACCTTCCTGAATGGGGATCTAGAAGAAGAATTCTATATTGAGAAACCCGAAGGATTTCAGTTGTCATAGAATGAAGATTATGTTTACGGGTTGAAGAAGGACTTGTATGGCCCCAAACAAGACCCAAGAGTATGGTATTCCAGACTAGAAAAATATTTACAACAACAAGGGTTCATGAAAGGAAATGCAGATAGCAACCTCTACATCAAGGTAAATCAAGATAGTGTTTTGTTAATTGAAGTTTATGTTGATGATATTATTTTTGGAAGTGATGATGACAGGATGAGCCAGCAATTTGCAAAGGATATGCAGAATGAATTTGCAATGTCATTACTTGGAGAACTATCCTTATTTTTGGGTCTTCAGATATGTTAAAGAAACCAAGGGATTTTTATTTCTCAAACCAGGTATATCAGCGAAATGCTAAAGAGGTTTGAAATGGAAGATTGCAAACCAGTCAATACTCCTATGCAAACTAGTTGTAAATTAAGTAAATATGATGATTCAAAGGCTACAGATCAAAGGAAATACATGTCAATCATTGGTAGCTTACTTTATGTGACAACATCTAGACCAGTTATAATGCAGTAATTTTGACATGTGGCACTATTTCAAGCTGCACCAAAGGAATCACATTTTGTAGCAGTAATGAGGATCTTTAGATATCTCAAGGGTACATAAGAGCTTCAATTATGGTATCCAAAAGGAAAATATCTATCACTTTTTTCCTACACAGATGCAAATTGGGCACGTTGTATTAATGAATGAAGAAGTACAAGTGGAGCAACGTTCTACTTGGTTGAGTGTTTTGTATCTTGTCTAAGTAAGAAATATACATCAATATCATTGTTTATAGCCGAAAGAGAGTACACTGCAGGAGAAACATGTTGTACAAAGGTTCTATGGATGAAACAAACTTTGAAATATATAGAGTTTGGGTATGATGAGCCCATTCTAATATATTGTGATAATACAAGTGCCATCAATATCTCAAAGAATCCAATGATGCACTCCAAGATGAAGCACATTCCAATCAAGTATCATTTTCTATGGGAATAGGTTGCAGAGAAGAACTTTCGAGTTCATTATGTTGGAACCAAAGAAAAGATTGCATACATCTTTACAAAACTACTTCCAAGGGAATCATTTGAGTATCTTCATCAGAAACTTAACATAGCTTCTACCCCATAATGAATTTTGAATGATATTATTATATGTCTTATATTTACATAAGGAAGCACCATAAAGAGGAAAATTTAGTTTGGGGGAGTAGTGTCAATAAGAGTTCTTTCATGGGGAACAACTCCAAGGAAAGTTTAGTTAGGGGGAGCGGATTCGACGAGAATTTACCTTTTCAATTGATCCCAAAAGGGGAGATATTTATTAGATGCATGGATAGACAGTCTGATACTTGGAGAGAGAGCACATAGTGATGTTTTCAGGGGGAGCGATGGTCATAGGGGAGCA
>JASDQU011101229.1:13504-30796 GCA_032191745.1 Picea mariana | reverse complement strand
TGTCCATGCTTATTGAGTTTAGATCCGATCTTTCTTCTAGTGATGATATCTTAGGGTTGAATCTCATAGGAAGAGATCTTAGTACCTTTTGAACAATTACAGATTCTTCAATTTCTTCTCCCAATCTTATGCTTGCATTCACTGTTTCATCAACTCATAAGAAGTAGGCTATGATATCTTCATCTTAGTTCATAATAAGTAGTTTTTTTTGTGCGATTTCTCCAAGTTTCACTACTTAGAACCTCTCAGAAAAGGAGTTATAGCAAAAATGGCATACCTTGCTGAATTCTAGCTTATTCTAGAGAGCAACCTTGTAGAGCGTGCCCCGCACAAAATATTTTATGAATTGATCTGAAACTGTTACAAAGAATACTATACATTTTACCCTAACCAACACATTTGGGCTCACTAAATTTAGATCTATTATGAATAAGGTATGATGTTTTTACCCGAAACACCTGATTTTGACTAGTTTCAAGACTGGCCACAAACCCTATTTTCCACGGAGTGTAACTCCCAAAATACAATGACCCACAAGATTAATTTTTTACCATAGATACTTGGATATGTTGTCTCACTTTCATAGCAATTTTAGGATCTGAATCATTATATAAAAAAATTTATAGCGAAAATGGTGAGATGACCTGTAAATAACATACCTTAGACAACACCATCAAAAGAATTTATCCTTCCTTGCATTTCGGCCTTCTTTTATTCACTTTCCTCAGAATTTAATCTTAGATATCATTTAGTTACCTCAGACACCTATAGATATTAAGTATTCTCAAGTGTTATTCAAATTATAGAGCCTTTCCTCTTATTTATACTCTCCAAGTAGCTTCCTTAAAAACATCTTCTAGGTCACTTGGCCCACATTCCTTATTTTAGGGTTGGGTCCACTTCTAATTTATCCATTAAATTTATTATTGAAATTATTTATTTTGTATTCAATTTGAATTATAATACACTCATCACTTCACTTTATTATTTACCTTTTAAAATCTCTTAAACCACTTTGATTACTTTGATCTTTTGGGGCTTCTAGATGACATATGAGGGTCCTCCAACTTTGTAAGGCCATAACCCTCAAACCGTGAGGAGTTATGTGAAGTTTTACATACCACCAGAAATGGCATGACATTTAATATACATATAGAATAGTATTATATAAAAATATATCATAACTCATACCTTTACCCATCAAACAAACTTGGGTCCATTACCCAAACCTGGGGTCTCCAACTTCTCATGGTCATAACTCTCTAACCGTGAGGAATTATGTGACATTCCACATACCACCAGAAGTGACATGAAAAGCACTATCCATATAGGATATTTTCCCTGACAAATTCACTTTCCTTCATCTCATTATCCCACAATTAAGCATGGGTTCTCTTATTCCACAAAGCGTCTTCCCATGAGGGCTTTCACCATAAGGGGACCACTTTGGAGTTCATCCATATTTACTTCTTATCAACCATGAAAAATCAATAATGAGTCATATTTACATCAAAAAATGTTGGGTCCATTACCCAAACCTTTGTGCTACGGGGCTTTCTTCAAGGGTTGACATCAGTGACAACCAACCTTAATCAACAATGACAAAAATTCAACGTTGGCCCCATTCATAAGTCACTCTGTGCGGGGTCAAATTAATTGAAAAACAAATAAATCATTGATTATTGTTGATGTGGAATGTATTTGTCATACATTTGATGCTCAGCTAGTCTATCCTTCACCCATCCACTTGGTCATTATTTTGAGGTTAAAATGCATTCCCTAGGAAACCATTATCATTGCAAAAATATATTTTAATAGGTTGTACATTTTCCATTCATCTAAGTATAGCTCCAAAAATTTATGTAAGTATTTCCAAAATGTTGAAGGACAATATGAGAAAACACAATGGGGGAATTCTTCATATTATTTTTGTATTCATTGGAAAAGTGTGACTAAATATACCTTGATAATTCACCTATAAAGAACTATGTATCCTTTCCCACAAAATGATCTAGTACCTTACAACTAAAGGGTGTTCTAAGTACATCATGATGCAAGTGGATTTGATTCCTCTAAAGTTGACACATACTTGAATTTCTCATTCTCCTATCTTCTTTTACTAAATCAAAACTAGACTAATCTAATCCAATTCCTCTTATAGGAAGATGAGCTTAGTTGCTAACATATAACTTATTTCTACTTTTACCTTCAATTTTATTCTAGAAATAAATATTTGAGTTCTTCTCCTAATAGGCTTGGTGTTCAAATTTAGCTCTATTTTTATTTCTATTGACTCTCCTTTCATTCATTTCATCTCAATGGAATTCATAGGAAATATGTCAACATAGTCCCTAAATAAAGCTACATTTTCTTCTATTGTCTTTTCCTAGTAGTTATATTATAGATCCAGTTTATCACAAACCTACTCATATTATCTTTAGTTAACTCAGTATATATTGGTCCTCGGTAGGGTGTAATGGGATACATGACCCACATGCCCTCTACTTTTAATGACATATTTCATTTATTCATATTGTTAATACCATTTTTGTTGAAGGCCCATTTAGATCCCAATAGTGTTGAATAGTTATATTTTATCATCTAGTATTTCAATTGCTTCAAAATACACCATTATTTGGATTTCAAAATACTCTAGGTTAATTGATGGGAGAAATAAATTACTATTTGGAAAGGATTAGTTGCATTAGTGACTAAACTACCATGGGGACCAAGGGTTACCATATCCTCCAAATAGGTTTTCGAGAAATTTTTATGTCAAATGTCAAATATAACATAAAATCTCTAAATTTGTAGGTAAAAATGTCTATCATGATTCAAAACTCTTGGTCATCTCATGCCTTCTTCTTCTCCCTCACCTTGTCTGTATTATCCAATAGTTGGAAAAAATCCCTAAGAAAATCATGGTGGATTCCAATGAACCTTCTTCATTGACATCCTTCCCTTTCTCATAGGAGGCCGGTGGCCAGTTCCCAAACTGAAAAAATTTGAACATTGACCCCATTCACATGTCAATATGCATAGGGTAAAATTAAAGAATACTTTCCACTAATTAAAACCTTGTCGCAATACGATCATGATAATGATGATGATAAATATAGTGATGGATAATTTCATCTCCTTCACAGTTAGGTTCTAACTTTGTCATTTGATTGTCAAATTCTTTGTGTGAGTCGTATTTGAGTCTTGAAACTCTCCCATACTTTGAACACATGAAAATACTATAACCATGTAAAATTTTAGTGCATACAAGCACAAACTAAAAAAATTTCAACGTTGGTCCTATTCATAGGTCACTCTACACTGGATCAAATTAAATAATAATTTCCACTAATTACAACCTTGTAATGGTGTCATTATCATGAGTAGAAATAGGCTAAAGATTTCATTTATGGGGCCTATGTGGTGGTTTTAAACCCTATGCATGGTTTTGGAGTCCAATAAGCATATTGACCCTATGCACATTCATTCATTCGTAGCCTGTACCATTTCACGTTGAACAAAACTAATTTGAAGGATTTAAAGTCACACTCAATTATATCATCAAAAAATCCATAATATCGATTTTTAAAGACTTTTGAATGTTTTTCACTTCTAGAGGAAACATGAGTAACCTGAAATACTGTAGTTATCCCACTATCAGAATTTTTCATCTTTTCATCCAATGTTTTGATGCGAAATTTGTGGCCATTGCACCACATAGCATTGTGGTTTTTCAACTCAAATATGTCAGACATGTAAATAATGCATTATCAGTTTATAAACATATTTATACTTGGAAATTATGGAAATTTATAAGAATAAATACATGGCATATACATCAATATAATATTAAAGAAAACTAAATAGTATTGCTGAATATGCTTGCCTGTTAATCTTTTAAACCATATGCTAAATCAATTTCCCTATGTGTAAGATCGGTATATCCTTTATGTTCATATTCTTTGATCAATGTAGCCAGACCATACCATGATAACCTACAATTATTATATCGTATACATTGTTCAATCCATACCTTCATCCAATCAAGATTGTTTGCAATGTATAAATGTATTGCATCCCACTCACAATGAGTTGTATTAAAATAAAACAATTAACATATAATCAATTACCATGGTATACCTTCATAATAATGGATTAGGCAAGAAGACTAAAAATTAAATAAGTATGATATACATAAAACAAAAAGTCAAATGTATTATAAATTCCCACCATCTACTTACATGTCACTTTCCTCATTCTACCTTTCCCCAATATGTTCTCCCCTTCAAATTTGTTGATGGAGTTGACATCCCAAATGTGATCCACATTAATAATTGCATTTATTTTTGGAATATATTGAGTAATATAAACCATTTTTCTATATAGCATATATCCATCTACCATAGAACCATCAAGACATGCTCTTTCTCTAACCAAAGCCTTTAATGATTTCAAGTTCCTCTCAACCATCGACATTTACCTTGTGTCTATAGATCCACACTTTTCAATCTCCTCAACTTGGTGTATGAGGTAGTGTTCTTGTGCATACAAAAATGTCATAGGTAGATAATTTTTCATTTCACACATTAGGTGAGGAGTTCGTAACCTGCAATACTTTATATATTCTTTAAAAAAAAAAAATAATGACAACCATATACAAATAATGCAAGCAAATCAAAAGTTTCAAAAAAAAAGTACATAGTACTACATTACAGGTAAAACACATGCAGTCAAATATAAGTTGTACAACAAATTGAACAAATTACACTTTCCATATAAATCACCACTTACCTCATGTATTTTCCAAGATCATATATAACTTGTTTGACATTGTTGTCAAATTTGTCTGAGGGAGATAGAGGTAGAACATATTGTAACATGATAAAAAATGAATCACAATTTATTCCCAAATCAGTAGAAAAAAAAAACTAACAAGATGTTTTACCAATATAGAAATATATACACCAAAATAATTACCTTAATAAAGGTGTGCCAATTATGAGTTTTCACCCCACCTAATTCACCTTTCTTTGCTAGGATATTCTTTATGTTTGAAGAAAATCTAGTGGGAAATTTAAATTTTTCAATAACCTCTTTTACACCCTTTCTTTCTGTAATGACCCTTAATTATTAAGATGATTAATTTAATAAATAATCCTAAAAATTAGCTAAACTATAATTAATTATTAAATAACCTTAACTAATTATCTGTTATTTAATTATTTTTTTATTATGATTAGTTTCAGTATGATTAACTCTTTAATTAAGGGTTAATGATTAATTTGATTATTAATTAATTAATTGATTAATTAAGTATTAAACAAAGGGGGGATAATAAAATGTAATGTTTAAATTGGGTTACGTATCCCATAGGGGATAACGTAACCAATACGTAAATGGGATAACATATTTAAATGAATGGATAAGGTATTAATAAAGCGCTAAGGTATTTGGTGGGGGGGAGTTAATGCAGGAAGGGCAGTGAAGGAGGCATAAGGGAAGTGGAGAAGGATTTTGGAGGGATTCATTCGAGAGCGGGGAGAAGGATTTTGGGGGGAGAACTCTGAGTCTTGGACCAGGGGAGAGATTTGTGTTTGGGATTGACACAGTGACCGGGGTTGCTAGAGGTTTTGGGCTCAGAGGGACAAGATATCCGTAGATATCCTGGAGCTAGGTCGTTTTCCTAGTTGGCAGGGTGGACAATGGTTTTGGGCAATTTTTTTTTGTGTTGCAACATGAATGGGTTGAGTAGCAGGTAGCAGGAGAGCAGCAGAAGCTGGCAACGAAAATAGCATCAGAATCAGGTACCCTGTTGAATTATGCATTTATTTATTCTGCTATGAATTCGTTATTATTTGATGTATCTAAATTGTTTAAGTTGCTGGTATGAAGATCGATATTATGTTGAATAGATATTGTATTATGCTGTTAAGAAATAATTGCTCTTGAAGATAAGAATTTTAGATATATGTTTATGTGCATTACACTTTCTTTTTATGTCAATAACCATGGAAGGGTGCTTATATTTTGGCCGTCTGAATTTCTATTTGAATGAAACACACTTTACATTGCATGATTGGCCTCAATTTCATTAAAAATATTGACAATTTTCTCTTTGTCACTCCCATATAATATTCACCATAACATTTATGTTACACTCTTGCCAATGTGAATTGTGTCAAACAAATGAAAAATTTTTAGGTGCTCATAGTAGGCGACCCTACTTAATTGTACAAGATAACTTTTCATTCCTACTGAAAGCACCCCATTATTAATATGCCTTCATGACATCCTTCAAGGTGAAGCATATAAATTAAATATATTACAACAATACTTGTCAATTAGTACAATGAAAAAAATGCAATAAAAATATCAAATATTCCAAACATTTAATGTATTATACATATATAGATGATTTGATCCAATATAACTTGACAATTTCTATTATTTTACAACTTCCATAGAGGAGGTGTCATTCTCTATGGTTTTAATCTAGTCTTTTCTTTCCCATTGAAAATATGTTTCTTCGTACTTTGATACCTATGGTTCTTAGACAGGAAGTTCCTATACTCATCAAACACCTCCTTTCTTAAACTTTTTGAAGGATGAGATTTCATCTTAGGATGAAAAACTAAACATGGAAATTTACCATTTGTTTGAACACCTACAAGAGATGGATTAAGTTTTATATCAGTTATCTGAAATATGTTTAATGAAGGGATTATATAAAAAACATGCATGATATGAACTTCATAAAATTAAACATTATTAAAGTGCAGTGTAACATTATAACATACTGCATAAATGTGTTAGCCATGGGGCATCATGAATTGTCCATACAAGCATTGCATGGAATTTAAATTACCTTTGTGCACCTAATGGTCTAGAGATATCATACATAGTGATTCCCTTCCATAACTCTAGTAACTCGTCAATAAGAGGCTTGTTATATACATTCATATCTTTGACTTAGTACTTAGATAATTGATTGAACAATATACAATACATAATTACTACATATATGAGTAAATAAAAAAATATCAAACATAATTGTAAGACATAATTGAACATATCTGTGTAAACAGATATAAGACATAATTATGAAATAAACAAGACAAACAAGATGAAAAAAATTCTAAACAAATACCTGGAAGAATCATTGCCAACATTATGTGCTCCTTGTTTATTGACATCCATAGAGGAATGTTATTGTTGATAACAAAAACAGGCCACACCGAGTAAGTATATCTAATCTCTCCAAATGGATTGACATCATCATCTGCCAATGAAATCCTAGGATTATGAGGCTTGTCTTTAAAAAATGGCAATATTTTGTCTCTCTTCTTAAATGCGGATCCATCCATAGAAATTCAAAGAAAATGATCTTTACTTATGTTCTTTTCATGGTAATACATAAAATATGTTATGAATTTCCACATGAACAATCACCGCAAACATGGAATTATGGGAATATAATGAAGAAGCTTGCGGGGCACCTTTTTTGTTACTTGAGCGGTTCGATATCTACCAATTTGACATTTCAAGGATTCTTCTTTGAACACATGCTCTCCATAATATAGCATATGATCATCAGGACATGCATGAATAGCTTGATGCTCCATTCCAATATCTTTCATAATGGCATGTAAATGTTGGTATGTGCAACATACAACATTTGATGATGGTAACAAAAATTCACCTAATAATCTACAACATAAAAAATCAATACTGGTTAATTTAAAGAATATTAATCGTACACATTGCATCCAAATTTTACATATGATCAACTAACAATAAAAATAGAGGAAAAAAGAAAAGTTGTAGTCTAAATGTTCTATGAAATGACTCTTTTACGGTGATATTTTCGGGGACCTTTACCCAAAATCTGGAAAGAAAGTGTTTGATATGCAGATTTCAATGATTATTTATGTATAATCCGAGTACTACATGGGTTTTTCAACATGTTGAATCCATTTTTTCATTCATAAATGTATGTTAAAAAACAAAAAATAGTGATTTCGTGCAGATTTATGTATTCGAATTCTGACGAAAAAAACCTTTCATAGAATGGTTAGACAACGACAAAAGAAAACCTTTATCATCATGTACTAAGTGTGACAAAATATATTGCATACCTTAGCAGTTGTGTGACACAAGTGTTTCACAAACCATTCATAACCTTTAAGTTCGCCAACAACAATACAACAAAGAGAAGACTTATTTTGGATCCTTCATAAAGACATTAACTTGTCTTCTCAAGTACATGTATATGAAAACACCATGAAGGTGATCGTCATCATCATCCATTCCAAAATTATTAAATGTTTCTTGGATCAATATATTTGTCCCATATTCTTCAACTATGTTACTAGCATCATCATCTTCTTCCATAGGATCATTAACTTGATCTTCAATATTCGCTCCATGTTCCTGAAAAAGCACTTGTACAACCACGTCTTCCTCCACAGGACGCTCCCTAGGGAACCATTCCTTTATAATTAAAAAAACTCAAGCAATATCAGTGTATATAAAAAATATTAAAATGATACAAACATTTACAAATATAATATAGGAAAAAAAGGGAAAAAAACGACAAATACATTCAACCAATGTGGAATCTCGAGATTCCATTAGTGATTTTTGTTTAAAAATCCCTGACTCGACCTAACCCCTTAATCCCTAAACCTAAACCTATAACCCCTACTCCCTAAAACCCCATTAACCTCTAAATCCCCTAGGACCTGAACCCCCTAAATCTACCTAAATCCCCTTAAGCACTAAGCCCCAATCTGGCCTTATTAACCCTTAAACCACTAAAATATTAACCCCTAACCCCTTACACCTTGTATCCCTAAACCTTAAACCCCTTAACCAACACTCATCCACACCATGATTTCTCATTCCATAGAAATAAAATGGATAATAATATTAATATTGGAATGCCTTAGGGCCTCTCTTCTTGCAAAAAAAATAAATGACAAAACACTTCTTCCTTGCATACATTTTCTTGTTTCCGTTGTACATTTCAACTCTCTTTTTTTGTCTTCCAATCACTGGATAATGATAATATTCTTGAGACACCTTCATGTTTTCTTTCTTAGATCCTACACAATGGTTTTAATTATGGCAATCTAACACATTGTCCTTCCTCGTATTTTCTGGTCATTTCCTTCTCCAAAATCCTGTAATTGGTTCCTGTGCCTTCACAAATATGATATTATTATTGGTCTCGGCACCTGTTTGAGCCATTATTTGTTGTAGAGGTGGATTGCATGAATTTACTGTGGTCTACATCTTTCCTTGGGTTGTGTTAGCGTATTCACCCTCTTCCACTACTCCACCAAGATACCAAAGCCCAACATGAAATGGTATGGTATTTATCTCTATTGTATTATTCATTCCTTGACTATTCTATTGATACTAAGAGGGGGGTAAATCAATATAAAGTACAATTTTTAACACTTTCAAAACATTAATCAGATTACTTGTTACAACTTTTACTTCAAGAAAATTATGTATCCAATATATATCCAATGAGAAATGAAGAATATCTAATGATCAATAAATAGCACTAGAAGAGATACACCATACACCATGCATAATAAAATTATGTGAAACAATCATGAATTATTGTTCAAAGGAAGTAATGACTCTAAAGGAAGTTACAACTTCCAATTTCAAGGGAGGGATAAACCTCCAAAAGGAAGATACAATCCTCCAATATCAAGAGATGGTTTACCTCTCCATCCTTGCCCCTTCCTTCCACCCAAGAATATATGAGTGATAATTAAACTTTACATTAAATTATCACCATCAACCAACCATCACATAGAACTTGATAATGCTTCATGAGACTTCTTCAACTTCTGCAATTGTTCACTTCTTGGAATAATATTATCCTATATATAATATTACTCAATGTATTCTATGAATATCCTCCAAGTTTCACTCCTTGAACAATCCCAGAAAATGAGTTATAGATAAAATGGTAGACCTTATTCAATTCTGGTTTATTCAGGAGAGATAAATTGTACAACATGCCCCACGCTCAATATTGAACATCATATTTTGAAATTCGTACACAGGAAACTATAGCCCGTACTATTTCCAATTCATTTGGTCTCACTTCATTTGGATTCTCTATGAATAAGTTACGATTGTTTTACCCGGAGAACATGTTTATGACTAGCTTCAAGACTAGTTAAAAAACATATCTTCCACAGAGTGTATCTCCAAAATTATAGTGAATAAAGAGTTGAAATTTTTACCAATGATACCTAGATATGTGTTCTCAATATACTCTAAATTTCACCATATGAATCGTTCTAGAAACAAATTTATAGAAGAAATGGTAAGATGACCTGTAAACAACATACCTTCGAACACATCACCAAAAGAATTCATCCTCCCTTGAAATTCGACCTTCTTTACTTTAGATTTCCTTGGAAATTTGACTTATATCTCCTTTTTCATTAGTAAAATTGTGTGTTGAAAAATGAATGTATCATGAGATTTATTTATACCCTTTATGTCACTTCGTTTTAACATTAGGGACGACATGTAGTTTCTTCTTCAATTAACATTGTTATCTTCAAAAATTGATTTTTCCTCAATCGTGAGGATCCACGTGAGGTGCCACATACCACCGAAATCAGCATGAATTATACTATACGTCCATGGGTGTAGTATATGCATTGTAATTTACTTCATGTCTATCTACTTCGATCAACTGTGGGGTCCAAAAGCTAATGTACAGGGTTGACATCAATGACTACAACCAATGACTATGGTTGACATCAATGACAACAACCAATCTTCCAACAATATCCCTGTTGGCCCTTGATCAAGTTTTGGGAATTTATTGGTAATGTTGACCTAATTTGGAACTTCGACATCCTGTCTAAGGAGGAGCGCAAGACAAAATGAATATCACGGAATCTCGGCCCCCATCTGGGTTTTTTGGAATATTTAACGGGAATGGGATGTCAGCCCATGGGTTTACCCATGTGTAGGCCTATTTTGTAATATATATATATATATATATATATATATAGATGTTTAAGCCATATAGGGTAGTAGTTGAAGTCGAATGAGATATCTATGTGATGTAGGCCAAGTGCCAAGAGTTGAATCTATGTGATCAAGTCTTTGTGCATTCAGTGTAAGACTTGCAGAGCTGAGTGCAAGTCCTTGTATGAGACTATAGATGGCTTAGTGTTGTAATGCAAGGAAGAATGATCTAGCAAGATACACAGATCTTCTGTCCTATGTGATGTAAGGGTTTTGATGGCCTTGTTCTTGTGACCAAAATGACTTGAGACAATAAAGAATAAGAGTTGGTGGACATAGCTCTAGGAGAGGGGTGAACCATGTAAACATTGTATTGTCTTGCTTCGTTCTTGTCTTAATGTGTTTACGTCTTCTTTTGCTAAGTGCTTGAGATGATTAGATAGATATTATTATGATTAGTGCTAATGATAGGTATAATGATAGATCTAATATACATGAATATGTTCAGTGCTTGATCTACTAGATTTGACCTATTTACTTACGATAAGTGCTTAAATACATTAGATCAGTGTTAATGTTGTGAAGTTTTGTCTTATAAGCAAAGTGGTTATTGACTATATATTGAGGAACTAACAATGCTAAGTGCTTTATTAAGTAGTAAAACCATAGATCTATGTCCCAGCTAAGGTTGCAGACACTTGAGTCCTGCAACCACCCCTTCCTCTACCTTGGGTGAGACTTCATCTGCTTCGCAGGTGTTTTCGAAAGGGTCGATAGTTAGGGTTTTGTTGGTGCGTTGTTGTAGCATTGAACCCTAGGTCTTCCCCTATGCCAACAATCCCCATTTTTTATTGATGGAAACACTCATGCTCCCCCTATCCTCATGCTCCTAGTTTGTCTCCCCCTTTGACATCAATGGTAAAGGGTGGGGCTAATCCGCCTAAGTTCAATGGAAAAAGGTAACTCTATTCTTTGGGGATTCTGCCCCTGAACATATAACACTTAATAAGACTTCATTTTTCTTCCTTCAAGATCTTTCATGTGTCTTCAATGTTATTTCTCTTCTCTTGGTCTGGGATGTATATGTTACTTGGTATTCTTGTTGTAGTTGCAACCAATATTCCTGAACCTTCTTCTTTGATTTTTTATCTTCGTGAGTCAAACGTGAGAGTATATCCATGATCACAGATTTTACTAACACTAAGGAGATTATGCTTTAAGTCTTCAACCAATAGGACATCCTTCGCTTTTTCTTTTTTGCATCCAAGATTTACTACAGCTTTTCCAAGTATTTTGGTAGATGAGTCATCTCCAAATGCAACATTGCCACCCTTTCTTTTCAAGCTGATGAATTTGTCTTGATCCCCGGTCATGTGTGAAGAACATCAACTGTCTATGTACCATTCATCTTCTTCTTTACATTATTTAGTAGTCAATGCTATTCGAAAATATTCATTGTTTGGAATCTCTTTCCTTCTCCATATTGTGGTTGGCATATGGACATTTGGTATAAGAGCATATTCATTCATATATCTTCAATCTTGTGCTTTACGACCAAGATAATTACATTTGTAGCATACAATATTTTGGTCCATCAATGGAGAAAATGAATTATAACTTCTATTGAAAAATCCACGATCATTTCCATATCTTCTATTTACAGTATTCATGTTTCTTGCATATTTGTTCCTTTCATTGATTCTGCAATCAATTTCCTTATGTCCAAAAGTTTTGCAAGTATAACAATGACCAAGAAACAAATTTCAATACCTAGGAGCAAGAGATTGTCTTTGTGATGTAGTCCATCTAGGTTCACAATATACTCTTCTCTAGTTTCTTTCATACTGAGTGAATATTTTTTTGTTTCTGAAGGTAGGAGGTCTTCTTGGATATTCATCTCTTCTGTAATACTTTCTTCTTTCTGGCATCTTGGTCCACTTCTCATCAACTATCTGTGTGGAGATTTCTTCAATATTTTTGTTGGCATTTGTATCTTCTTTGTATGAAGTTTCACCCATGCATCCAAGATGTGTTAAGTATTTTGGAACTTGATAGTTTCTTAAGATCTTCCTTAATGAGACAAATTCTTGTTCAAGTTTATCACAATCCTTTTTTTCTTCATCATCTAGACATTTCTGACTTCTTCTATTCTTCTTGCTTCTTCGAGTAGATTCTTCAAGGAAATGGTTTCTTGTCTTAGTTTATCAAAGTATTCTAACATTTCTTCAAGCTTTCAATTGTCTTTTCACAAATACCCAATTCACTTGTTAGATTTCTATGCATGTTTTTGAGCTTGTTCTTTTCAATCTCAACATGAATTAATTTTTCAAAATGCTCATCTTCTTGTTGAAACATTTTTTCCTCTTCTATTTCAGAATTATATTCTTCTTCATTGGACTCTTCTTCTTCATCCATATCATCGTTTTCAATTTTTGGATAAGGGAATTCATTTTCAATATGTCCTACTCCTTCACAAATAAAACAAAAGAACACACCTCTAATAATTTCTTTGACATGTGAGTTGCAACTTGATTCAACTTCTTTTTCTTTTGGCTTTGCATAAATATCTTATATCTTATCCCAAAGCTCTTCTCTTGATGCACATGATCCCATCTTGGCTTTTCCTGAATCATTCAATACATCAAGTATAGTTTCCATTGCCAATTGTTTTCTCAATCTTACTTCCTTCTAATATGAAATATTTGGTTTCTTTAGAGCCTTGTATCCTTAAACAACTAAGAACCAAACATATTCCCTAAGAGATTTCAAGTAAGTTTCCATTCTATTACTCTAGTATTCAAAATTTCTTCCATAAAATGGTGGAATCCCATTTGAAATGTTGTCTTCCATTTCTACTTAAGATATTCCTTCTAGTGGTTAAAATGTACTAAAGGTAACCCACTCTGATACAAATTTTTGATACTGAGAGGGGGGTGAATTAGTATCAAGTACATTTTTTAACACTTTCAAAACATCAATCAGATTAATTTTTACAAATTTTACTTCAATAAAATTATGTATCCAATATATATCCAATGAGCAATGAAGAATATCCAATGATCAATAAAGATTACTAGAAGAGATACACCATACACCATGCACAATAAAGTCATGTGAAGAAATCATGAATTATTGTTCAAAGGAAGTAATGACTTCCAAAGGAAGCTATAGCTTCCAAGTTCAATGGAGGGATAAAATTCCAAAAGGAAGATACAATCCTCCAATATAAAGACAGGGTTGACCTCTCCATCCTTGCCACTTCCTGCCACCCAATAATATATGGGAGATAATGAAACTTTACATTAAATTATCACCATCAACCAACCATCACATAAAACTTGATAATGCTTCCTGAGACTTCTTCAACTTCTACAATTCTTCACTTCTTGGAATACTATGATCTTGTATATAATATTACTCAATGTATTCTTTGAATCTCCTCCAAGTTTCACTCCTTGAATCCTCCCAAAAAATGATTTATAGAGAAAATGGTAGACCTTATTCAATTATGGTTTATTCAGGAGAGAAAACTTGTACAACATTCCCCACACTCAATATTTAACATCAGATTCTAAAATTCGTACACAAGAAACTACAACCTGTAATATTTCCAATTCAATTAGTATCACTTCATTGGATTCTCTATGAATACGTTATGACTATTTTACCCGGAACACGTGTTTATGAATAGCTTAAGGACTAGTCAAAAAACCTATCTTCCACAGAGTGTATCTCCAAAATTATAGTGAATAAAGAGAAGAAATGTTTACCACAGGTACTTAGATATGTCTTCTCAATATCCTATGAATTTTACCATCTAAATCATTGTAGAAACAAATTTATAGAAAAAATGGTAAGATGACCTGTAAATAACATACCTTAGAACACATCACCAAAAGACTTCATCCTCCCTTGAAATTCAACCTTCTTTAATTCAGATTTACTCAGAAATTTGACTTATATCTCCTTGTTCATTAGTAAACTTGTGTCTGTTGAAAAATGAATGTATAATTGGATGTATTTATACCCTTTATGTCACTTCCTTTTAACATTAGGGCTGACATGTAGTTTATGCTTCAATTCACATTGTCATCTTAAGAAATTCATTTCTCCTCAATTGTGAGGATCCACGTGACGTGTCACATACCATCGAAAGAGGCATGACTTATACTATACATCCATGGGTGTTGTATCTGCATGTGCAATTTCCTCTATGTCTATATACTTCGATCAACTGTGGGTTCCAAAAGCCAATGGATAGGGTTGACATCAATGACTACAACCAATGATTATGGTTGACATCAATGAAAACAACCAATCTTCCAACAGATTCTTGTAAAAACCTTGTCTAGTATAACCCATTTTTGCAATATCATGATCATATGGATCTACTTTAATAAGTGATCATATTTACGCCAAGCAACCTCAACAACACCTAAACTGACATATAATATACCTTGTATATGAAAAATTTTGACTCACCCAAACATATATACAAAGTATAATGGCCAGAAAACAATGATCAATTGTGAAACATATAATTGTGAGAAGTTTGTAATGTTGAAACATTGTTCTTCTCATTAATCTCCATGTGGCTAATGCATTTCACACTTCAGACTTGAAACATTGTTGTTCTAATTAATTTTTTCATTTGAATGTCAAATTATTTTTGTGAGTTGTATTTGATTCTCGAAACCCTCACATTCCGTCAATGCATGCATCTACTATAAACATGTAAAATTTTCGTGCATACAATCACAAATTGAAAAAAATTCAACATTGTCCCCATTCACAGGTCACTCTGCATGGGGTCAAATTAAAGAACAATTTCCACTAATTACAAATTTATAATGGTGCCATTATCATGACTACACATAGGCCAAAGATTTCATTTATAGGGACTATGTGGTGGTTTTATACCTTGTGCAAGGTTTGGGAGTCCTAAAAACATATTTTATGCCTTAACACATTTATATTTCCTTCTCATACCATTTCCATGACTTGGAGAAGCATACCCCTTACACTCTGTACCCCTAAATCTTAAAACCATTAACCACTAAACCATACCCTAAACCGTAATTAAAATATACATATTATGTCTACTTCTTCTCTTCTTAACTTACTCTCTATTTGTTCATGTTTACGTAGAATATATCGATATAGAAAAAAAAATACATTATTTTCCTTCTACATTTAACATATAAACGTTTACAAAAAAAATATTCAATATAAGGATATATAATAAATAACTTACCAAGGGACGATATTCATGCCCTCCTTCAAGGTGTCCATACTCACTACAATGTTTTTTAGATGTTTTTATTTAAAATCTCCTTCTATTATAGCCCCAACATTTTTTACAAGGGAAATAAAATTTTCGATCACCTAAAGCCTCGACCAATGCAGATCTCAAGTCTCAACCTTGTCCTCTTAGAGGAATGTTATGTGACATTTTTCCTTACCAAAATTTTAGTGGTGATCATTATCTTAAGAAATCAACCTCTGTAGTTTGAATATTTTTAATGCAATTAAAAAAAAAAATTGTATTCTGACCTAAAAATATCCCTTATAAGCTCTATAAATCGTCACTAGTATAGAAACAACGTAGAACGTCTTTAATATTTCGAAAATTTTAAATTATATATCACTTTTTCATCGAATATTTGACGACTATTGACTAGAGAGATGTTTCTTAACAGACACAAATATTGACTTAGTCAATAGTTGGTAGATATATGATTGACCTTGTCAACCATCATATATTCGAAGATAGTTGACCTGTTCAACCATAGGATATCCGGTGATAGTTACTTTCACTCGATATTCGATGCACATCGGGGATTTTTAAAAGAAATTAAAAAAATGTAAGTAAACTCCGACAATACGATCAATTTTATCTGTTTTGTCGGAGTACATCATCTTTTTTTCCGTACATATATAGTAGTGTGTGATAATGTGATTGGTTAAATATTGAATAATAGATACCTTGGAAAATATGTTAAGTAAGGGGGAGAGTGGACCATCAAGAGTAAAGGGAGATTGAGAGTGAGAGGGGGTTACTAGTAAATTGGGAGTAAGAGGAGGTCAGGAGTGAGGGGAGTTTAGGAGTGAGGGGATTGAGAGTGAGAGGGGATAGGTATTGAGGGGATTTGGAGTAAGTATAATAGAAGAGGGAAGACTATGTATGAGATAATGCATAGTATGAGATACGATAAGTATGTTATAAGAAGAGAAGTATGATAAGAAGGTGAGACTAAGTATAAGAATATAAGTAATGAGAAA
>JASDQU011101229.1:2024-13222 GCA_032191745.1 Picea mariana | reverse complement strand
AAGAGTGAGAAATCTAGGTGATCAAAATTTTGATCAACACGAGTTGACTTGACCGAGAGGATTTGATGAACTCAACTCTAACATCTGAATATTAGATGTGGTTAGGATCTTCTGGATTCTATGGAAGTCAGTTATATCTTGATGCTACAAAAAGTAGACCCCTTGGGTCATTATCACCATGGATATTGTGCAATAGATCATGGATGTTAATATGTGTAACATGCACTGTGATGTCCTGATCACAATGTGCTCTTCTTAAGTGTTGTAATGTTGTCTTTAGATACCATCTTTATCTTCGATTTTTTTTTTTCCTCTTTGGTTATCTGTATAACTCTGTTCTTTGTTTGATTTCATGATCCACCCTATTCCCCAACAAAATTAAATTGACACTTGGAAAAGTCAATTGAAGAAAAAGATGAAACTGTCCTCAATTTGAGGATCTTAATTGTTATTTAATGTAATTTGGTATATGGAGAAGGGGTTTGAAACTAGAGAACCAAACTTGTTATTTTTATCAGTTTGAATTAAATTTTGGAGAACTGATCTTTTGACAAGTTCATTTATGAGTAATCAAAATTTTGTGATGATTGCATTTCTGTTAATTATTTTCAAATTCCTATACTCTAGTTTTATGTGACTTCTTTCCATAACTCTATTTACTTGTCAATCGATTTCATATCAAATTGGAGATAAACAATTTCAATGGGATTATTCTTATGATTATTTATAATTTATGTATTTAGGCTTACAGTTGATTAGTTCTGTGAATTTCTTCTAAATATCTTGTCACTTATCATTCTCTTCTTTTATTTGATATCCAAGTTCAGTTCTTCAGTTGTTAGTCACCATAAAAGGAATTACTATACGTTTAGATTATTTCTTTCATATTGTATATGAATAAATATTATTTGGAGTTGATCTATGAGATTGTTGTTTCTCATCTCTTTGCTTTCCATATGCTTGAACTTTTCTTTGACTATCAATGTGGTGTGGATATAACTGTTGTGATGTATTTTTAGTAACAATAGTCATTGTGCTTAATATTTCCTTAAGATAATGAATTTCTCTTGTTTTTGAGAATACATCTTGATTCTTATATATATATTTTGGTTATTAAAAGCAGTGCTTGCAATTGATATAATATAGATAGATTAGTTTTTAGTTTTAAAATTTAGATTAAGATACATCTTATTTCATATCGAAAACAATAAAATCTCTTTCCCAAGGATCAATTTTCCTAAGTGGAAAATCTATCCCACATATCGGTTGGAATCTACCATCCCAAATGAAAATAAGTATAATTGGGGCTTCTAATTGAGTAGCTATCCCTTATTGCAAGAGGGAACTTTCATGCCTGTCAACAATTGATTCTAGAAGGAGGATGAGTGACATGCATCCATGGTAGAGTATGTTGTGGTTCCAAGCCATCATAGTCCTCTTGTACCAAATCACCTCTGAGGAGGACCCTTAAATATTCTAGTAGAATTTCATCACTCAAACAAAGTCTGGTGTCCAATTCACCTTAATTTATTGAAACTCTAGAAGATATACAATCCCAATATAAACATGTTTCATCATCTCAGAATGAGCTTGTAGATTGTACCATTTCTAAATAAATCCCCATAATCAATCCACAACTAGAATTATCCATTGTTTTAACAAGAACACATAGTAAGGAAATGTTGACTTTTTCAACATGCTCTGATACCATGTTGAAATTCCCCTTACTTCAACAGCTAGGTACTTTGTTATAAAGTGATTTTCTTATTGAAAATTAGATTAGCAACTCACACAAAAAAATACACTATTGAAATATTCAACTCAATAACTTGCAGTGGAAGAAAAAATAGAAACCAAATCATGCATAGATGTACACAAGTATTTTCGAGTAGATACCCCTGGAAAAAATCTTAGAGGGAAAACCAGTACTGAGATGATTTTGTTATGATAAAATCGGCTCCCGTAATAGGTATAATGGCCCACTACAAGAAGTAAAACTGCAGACAATACTTGTTGGATGATCTTCTTCAAAACATGTTGTATGATCTTTTACAACAATTGAACGACTCCTAAACAGATACCTGCACAGTTCTGCATGATCTACATGGCTAATGCATAGATATCTACGTAGTTATGCATGACTGCAAGTTTGAAACCCATGCAAACTACACGACTTGTTCCACAACCCTTAGATTGTCCACGAAAATTGTTACTTCTATTGTATGATTTCTCTCTCTCATATTTTTATACTGAATTACTTCTCCACCTATCCAATATCTCCTTCAATAACAGTCCTTTATGATCCAATTTTCTCTGTATTCTATCAATCTCTCTCAATCAACCTGACAAATATATGTCACAAGTGTCGTAATCCTTCACCCTATCATTTCTTTTATAACCGTTAGTTATAATATATTTCTAATCTCCAATGTGATCAATGATTGATATTACTTCTCACACTCACTCTTGATTTAGAAACATGATAATTAATTTTAGCATTTCCATAAATAACTCAATTAATTAAATAATTAATTAACAAAATCAATTTACTTTAATAATTTTTTTAATTAAAGTAAATTCAAGAGTGGAAGGATTTCGATGATTTCCACACATTTAGACACATAGACCTGTGCAAAAATACATGTATGATGCTATCACTAGGATCAACAATCCCTCTTACCGAGGAAGTCATTTTGAACCACTCCAAGTCCATCTATGAAGAACATAAACTTCCCTTTCTCCATGTGTTGGGTCAAAATATCTACAACCTACTCAAATATATAAATATACTAAAGCTTCATTGATCCCCTATGGGTCCTATTCTTGATGATGTGATATCTGATCTCAAATGCTTGGACCTTTCATGGAATATTGGATTCTCATAGATTTTGATACAACTTTGATTATCGTAGTATATAACCATAGTCTCCAAATCCTGATAAAATAACCATGTAAGAAATTTGTGAATCCAAATGGATTCACAAATAGCCATACTCACTGCCATATACTTTTCCTTTGCTAATCTAAGTGATACATACGTCTTCTTCCTACTGAACCATGTAATCATTGTTGATCCCCAGATGAAGCAACTACCTAAGGTTCTCTTTCTTTTTATTTCAATCCCTACCGAATTTTAGTTTTTATATCCCTGCAACTCCACTCCATCTCCTCCAATATATATTAATATATGCTCCAATGTGCCTCTAAAGTACCTAATCACATGTTTTTTTCCATCCAATGAACTTGCCTCGACTACACCATGAACTTACTCAAGGTGTTCACAACAAACAAATACACGACCTGGTATTGATCAAATACATCAAGGACCTTATCAACTACCAGTATATCTCGGGATCCACCAACTATCAATTTGAAGTGTCAATATTATTCATATTGGTAACCATAGGCATAGTCATCTCGAATCTCCTCAAGATATCAATTTCATCAATGATGAAACTCATAAGCGCCATAAATTTTGGAAGCTTCTTTGTAGGCCTGCACTCTCTTCCCTCACTCATATGAGCCTCACAAGTATCCCTCAATGTCTACAATAGACACCTAGGTCTCCTGGTAGGTATAGAAGGGGATACCTCCTCCTCCCCACCTGAAGTATGAATTGTCGATTATTTCTCATTATCCGTAGCCTATTTCTCTTCGTCGTATATCACTAATGATGAATCTTGAGATCTTCTATATGCCAAGTTTTTCTCAAACTTAACATCTCTGCTCATAAATATCTTCATCTGCATTGGAATGAATATCATGTAATCCTTTGAGGTCTCACTGTACCCCAAAAATATACCCTTCTATATTTAAGGATCGATATTTGTTCTCTTCTCCACAGGAACATGAATGTATATTGGACAACCAAATATCCTCAAATGTTCTATATCTAGCTTCACACCTAAAAATTCCTCCCATAGAGTCATTTCCCCCAGTATCTTGTGAGGACTCTTGTTTTTCACATACATTTTCCTGTTACACACCTATGCCCACAAAAACATAGGAAACTCTTGGTGATGTATCATAGCCTTGAAAGAACTGATGATGGACTGAATCTTTCTCTCTACAACCCCTTTCTGATGAGGGATATATGAGATTGTCAACACTGTCTTGATTCCTTCTTCCTTGTAGAAATCATTGAATTCATTGGAGGTGTACTCTCCCCCATCATCCAACCTAAATACCTTGATATTATTACCTTTATGGTTCTCTACCTGGGCCCTAAACTCTTTAAACCAACTGAGGACCTTATCCTTGGCCTTCAAAAAAAATATCTAAGTTTTCCTAGAAAAATCATCATGAAATGTAACATACTATGAAGATCCTTGTAATCATGCTACTGGCATCATACCACTCACATATGAATGGATAAGATCCAATATCCTCCCGCACCTACTTTTGCTACTAGGAAAAGTAGCCTTGACATTTTTTCCAAGTGCACACCCTCTCCACACTCCCTTCTACTCAATCTTGAACATTGGAAGATGTGTAAGAATCCCCCTCAGAATAAAAAAATCCATGTATTGTATGTGTCCCAACCTCCTAATCCAAAAATCACATAGGTTTTCATTGTTGTGTACCAAATCATGAACAATATTTCCCTACAACTTGTATAAAGTGCCTTCTCCAACCCCAATGACCACTGCATTTTCCAAGCTATATTTCTCTGGACATATGAGTAATTTCCCTCTCTTAAAAGTAATGAAAAAACCCATTTCCTCCATATTTGATACTAAAAGAAAATTCTTCTTCAAACCTAGTATGTAAAGAAGATACGGATAATCTAACGATCTTCCTGACTCAAGCTAGAACATAATTGTTCCCTCTCCCTTCAGTACATACTTAGTGTCATCACCAAGTTACACCTGAATATTTGAGTCCCTCTCCATTAGACTGCTAAATAGCTCATGTGACTTTGTCATATGATGAGAATCCCCATTTTTCAAGAACCATGCACTCCTCATATCCTAGCTAGTAGAAAGGCAAGAAACCAGTGAGAAATCATTCTCAAACTTCACTTCAAACTCATCAAGTTGCGTCTCTCTTTATTTTGTTGTCTGTGTCTTTCCATAACCATTCTTCTTCTTCTTCTTTAGAAACTCAGATTCATAATGTCCAATATTATGACATGAGAAACACTTGATTTTACTAAGTCCTTCTTCTTCCTTGGTTGTGATGATCCTCCATCATTGTTACCTTTATTGACAGAAAAAACTCTAACTATCCCAATTCTTGAATTCTCCAGAAAATCATACCTATTGTTTCCTAATTGTGCTCATCCTGCACAAACCCATGTCTTCAAATTTTCTAATCCATCTTCACCGATCTGAAAACGGTGTGTGAAGATCACTATTTTGTTTGTTGTTCTTTAGTTTTATTTGTGGAGGGTGTGCATTTACCATGATTTGACTAACACATTTCTAGATTGTTTTTCATGCATCAAGAAGACACGACCCATGGTGTGAAGGCTAGGAACAAAACCCATGTTTCATTTTTCTCTGATTCAGCTTATAAGTATGCTAAGATCAGAGTGATTACTCAAAATAATATTTCTGGTAATAAGATTGCTAGAAACTCATAAATTTGATATTTTTTCTTGTTAAATAAATAATAGAAACAAAATAAAAATTACCTATTTATCCTTTATTAATCTTGAGCTTAGTGAAAATGGGTACAAAAATACCAAAAATGGATGAAAGGAATGGGTAAAAAAAGGTGTGCATGGTGGTCCTTACAAAACAAGATGAACCTAACTTCTCCCCCAAACTTGAACTTTTTCATGTCCCTTATGCAAAATCAAAACTTTCAAATGTGTTTTTATCTTTGGTTTCAATGTCCTCCCAATTTCTTTCTCAACTTGTATCTTCCTAATGACTGCCTCGTCTCTTAGATCTTTCCTTGAGTGGATGTTTCATATTCTTCTGTCATCTTCTTTAATTCCTCTCTTAACTGGTCATTTTCTTTATCAATGATTTGAGAGTTTTGTTTGAGTATCTCATTTTCATCTTTTATGTAGGAGTATAGAAATTCCAATCTCTGTATTTCAACCTTTAGTTCTTTTACCTCTTTTTTCTTTTCCTTCAATTTTGATTTTTTCATCCAGGTAGAGATTGGTACTTGATCTTATAGATTTGTTTCTTGAGTTGCATCTACTTTTGAGGAGTTTTTATTAATGGATGATGTTTCCCTTGGTTCCCTTTCCTTATTATCTACATACTCATAGCTATCTAGTTTAATCAGATCAAGTTCAATAGTAGTGATCCATGTGCATATCGATGGCCACTCACCTATTCCAACTATCTCAAAATAGTTTTTTTGAAATTTGTTATTTTTAGTAGTTTTTCATGTCCTAAACTTCTAGGGCCATTTTGACGTCCTAAATGACATTTTTTGATGATCAGGCACCTCAATAATAATCAAAGGCTTTGATTGATCCCCCAAAATTAAGCTCCTCATCGATACCTTTCCAACGAGCTAGCGTGTGCCCAAAACAAAGATCATATGCCAAATTTACGCCCCCGAGAAGTTGATCCACCAAACTATCCAAAACGAGGTCCACAAAACTATTGGCTTTTCATATTATGAGGTTAGGGTTTTGGATTTTATTTATGTTAAAAAATCCTTTGGAACCTCATTGTAACAATCATCTTCTTGCGAATGACCATAGCTGTCACATCAAAGATAAGTTACCACCATTTTAGCAAGTCTTTCACTCTGTATTTTTACAGTTCTATACATTTCGTTCATTAATAGAAATTGTGTATTACTATATCTTTGTGCTTATGGTTATATCTATATTATATTTTTGTATATATGATATATCATTGTACATTTAGTTATTATATCTCTTCTCTCATTTCGTTCCAAAAACAATATGGATCAGTAGTATCAAAGAAGGCTCCTCTTAATCATTTTTCAGTGCATATCCTTGACGAGGTCCAAGTATAGAAAATTGGGTCTCTAGCTTGTCTCTCTTGAGGGAAATCTCTCTCGCATGCCCAAGAAACCCTCCATGGTGGAAGAAAAGAAAATTTTCTGAGATTTTTCTTTTATTAATTTGTTTCTTGTGCAAGCTCTCATGCGACAGAGGGATGAAATAATGGAGAATTTTTCCCACATCCTTCAATGCCTATCGATAACAACATGCAAATCTTCATCAATCGAACACTTTGGAAGAACCTCTCCTTTCAAGGTACAATTTAATTTTGATATTCCCATATTTGAAGGTCAGATAGATGCAAATGCCCTAGAAAAATGGTTAAATCACTAGAAAGTTATTTATGTGTTCACAATTTTTCTGACATTGAAAAGATCACCTTCACACTCCTTAAGGCTCTCCCCCATGTCAAACATTCATGGGAAAATTATTGGGAGAAAAGTTCCATGGAGGATTTTGGAATATATGGGGCTAAGCCCACTTGGGATTTTTTTGTGGATGCGATCAACAAACAATATTACCCTATTGGTAACTATGATGACTAGTACATGAGATGGACCACACTGTGGAAAGAGAGGGGCTAGACAATTTTAGATTTCAAAAATAATTTCCATAACTTGCACACCAAGTTGGGTATCAAATACTTTGAGCGGCATCTGGTTCTGAAATACTACGGAGCTCTACATAGGTACATCCAAATAGAAATGGATTTCTTGCACATCTCATCACTTGGCGCTGCCTATCGATAAGCTGTCAAAATCGAGCAGAAATTTAGGCACCAAACCAAACGGGATTTTGGGTCTGCAAATCCACAACAACCAAAATATGATAAAAATGACCCTAACAAACAAGCACCTAAAAACCCATCCAAGCTAGAGGAAAAGAAGGGTGACGAAAATATGAAGACGGACACTGGAAAGTAGTGCGATTTCCACAAAATCCCCTGGCACAACACTGATGAATGTCACTCAAAAAAATCATTGGTGGACAAGATTAAAGAAAAGGAACCAAACCTTGATTTAGAATACGATTTAGAAAATAATGGAAGAATATTGAGCATCGATGCTAACTCACTATTATTGTCATGACTGTAACAATTCAACCAGAAGAAAAAAAATATCCTAAATATGGGGAGAACTTTTTTCATTCACAGATGTGGGTGAAGGGGACCCCACTAAATTTTATTGTTGATAGTAGAAGCAAGAAGAACCTCGTCTGAGCAGAAGTCATCAAGCAGTTGGAATTGTCAACAACACCACACCCACAACCATACAACATCGGTTGGCTTCACTAGGGACACAATCTTTGTGTCATCTATCAGTGATGATTGTCATATGACATCCATCCCTTCAAGGATGAGGTATTATGTGATGTTGACCCATTGAATGTCTCTGATGTTATTTTGGATCAACCATAGATGTGGAAGCTCCATGTTATTTATGATTCTTGATCATGTAGTGTCATTGTTATTATGGGGGGTAATATCTACAAGATACCAGAGGTATTTATGACTACTGTCCCACCAAAACAATGCCGCAAGGTAATATCTCATATTGCAAAATTTAGCTTCTTCACAATTTATTCAAAATCTTAACAGAAGGACAATACAACCACTACAGCCTTGGCCCAAGAGATTTCTTTCCATCATAAGCATATTGTAGAAGAGAAAAAAGATATTATTTCTTCACCTACAATGGTACCTACACATTTCCTAGTAAATCCAATATAGAACATGATGGTTGAACGAATTCAACCCTGCCAACAATAAGTTCATGATAATCTTCAACAAGCTAAGCAATGCAACTTCTCTAGCAAGGCAAGCAACTCATCAAGATTCAGATTCAACAAACAATTTCCCCTCTCCCCCGAGAACTCACACAATGGATGCCAATTATTCCTGAGGGGGGAGAATTTATCTAGGTGGATATCGGTGGCCACCCACCTATTCCAATTGGCTCAAAACAGTTTTTTGGCAATTTGCTATTTTTAGCAGTTTTTTTCAGGTCCTAAACTTCTGGGGCCATTTTGAGGGCATAAATGACATTTTTTCTTGATAAGGAACCCCATTATTTACTAATTATTATTTTTGAACCCCCAAAATTAATCTCCTCATCGATACCTTTCCAATGGGCTATCGTATGCCCAAATCAAAGATCGTATTCCAAAGTTATGCTCCTGGGAAGTTGATACACCAAACTACCCAAAACAAGGTCCACAAAACTGTTGGCTTTTCATCTTCTAGGGTTAGGGTTTTGAAATTTATTTATGTTAAAAAGGAATTTCGAGCCTCATTGTAACAATCATATTCTTGTCAATGAGCATAACTATCAAATCTCTTCTCAGAAATAAGCTGCCACTATTCTAGCCAGTCTTTCACTCTTTATTTTTACAATTATATACATTTCTTTCATTAATAGAAATTGTGTATTACTGTATCTCTTTTTTTATGGTTATATCTATGATAGATCTCTATTATATTATTTGATATATGATATATCTATGTACTTTTCTTTATTATATCTCTACTCTCATTTCATGCCAAAACTAATCTGGTTCAAGTAGGTTTTCTATTTGAGCACATTCACCATCAACACTATGGGGAAATGTGCTAGTAATTTCTAGATCATGCCCTTCAAACTTGCTAAATAATTGAATCCATCCTTCCCTGGTTAATACCTCTTCACAATCTTCATGAACCCCAAATAGACCAATTCCACATGGTTAAAATCTCATAGCCATTTAAAATACTTGACTCTCTTTTTATATTTTTATGAAAACATAGAGACCAAGTTGACAGAATTATCCTTTGTTCCTAAGAAAATTTTCTTCATTCGTGAGATTGATGGTGGTATTTCCTCAAATTTTAGAAAGTCTCCTCTTGTAATATTTAGCCGACAACCCTAAATGCTCTATAAATTTTGAGAATTGAATTGTTGATATGAAAAATACCTATGTCTACTGCACAATTGTGTCTTTAATATTTGGTTTTGTGTGCCCCTATCGATTTTAGAACCTCTGCCTCTGTAATTGCTATTTCTAGACTTGAATTCTATCCTTCTTGTGAAACTTCATGGCTCATTTGGTGTTTTTTGTTCTCGATTTTCTCTTCCTATATCCTTCCTTCAACTCTTGTAATGAATTCTATGCAAAATTTTGAACCCTCTTCATTGTAGGATTAAACCACAATCCAACACCTAATTGTGAAAAGGAAATAATACACTATCTAATTGAAAAAGAGAGAGAGGAGAGAGAAAAATGGAATCAATCTTCACACATAACAGACTAAGAAACCAACTCTAATCACAATGTATTAATCCTTGATAATGAGTACAATATATAGGACTCTCTACATGAGGAGTAATGTGCACTAGGTTGGGATTTCCATGCACATGCTCAAGTAAAAAAGTAACTTATCCTAATAGAAAAAATTAGCTAAAGTCAAAAGTTTCTAATAATAATAAACGGTCAAACATAAAGGTGTGAAATTAGTGAGAACTCTAACTAAAGTCAACATGCATTCCATAATATAAAAAAAATCTCCTAGAATAAGAAGAGAGTCCAAGAATGGAACTAAAGTCCTAACTGACTGATAATTTGCTAATTATTAAAAGTCACTAAATAAGTGAAGTGAGTTAACTCCAAGTATTATATGGGTAATGTGCACTTCCCTAGGAGGATAATATTCTTACTAAAGTGTGCTCTATAGCCATGAAATAATAAATATATCCTAAAATTAAGGAAGTAGGAATTATCTCCTAAAATAGGAATTTTCCTAATGGTGGCTAAAAAATATGAATTGTCCTAATGGTAGCTAAAAAATAGGAATTTTCCTAATGTTGGTTTATGAGCCCATGGTTTTGGAATCCCATGGTATTTTCCTATGGTATTACATATAGGAATCCACTAGATAAAAATATACATGTTATAAATAACAATCCTCCTAAATAGTAGGAAAAATGGAAAAAATAAGTATGTCACTAAGTAGATAGTTGATCATGTACCCCAACACCCCCCCTAAAACATAATCTGGGTGTTCACAATGATGAGTCCCGAAAATATGAATCCATGTTAGGTACTCATGTACAAGTATAGATGCATAACAACTCAACAAGAGTGAGGTAAAGAGGGAAAAACGTGTGGGAACAAAAATCCCCCCTCAAAATATGTTGCTAACAAGAAGCGAATGCTAACACATTCAACTACTAAGTTGATGTATCCCTCACTCCAAGAATGTCCCTCAATGAGACAAAAAAAATTC
>JASDQU011101228.1:2429-25567 GCA_032191745.1 Picea mariana | reverse complement strand
TTAAAGTCTATTATCCAAAAAAATTCTTCTAGGACTACAGAATGGACAAGTGATTCCAAAAACTTAATAGAATGACATATATGCATTTTGGTTTTAGACTTTTGTTTATAATGTTGTTATTTATGTTTTTTTAATCCTGTTACATGTGCAGATCTGATATCTTTAGATTAAGTGATCTGTGATGTGTAGGAGGTTTATATTATAAATACCATCTATCATTTTCTTCATCAAAATACAAATACTGTGATTATAAGTTCGATTTAAATAATGGGATTTATCTTTGAGTTCTAAATTGAATGATAAAATGAATAGATTGCTTCCAGATTTATCTTGCTCTAATCATGTATAATTATGAGATCACGGGTTTATGTTTTTGTTTCCTTTTCTGTCATTTAAACCTAAACTGCCAATACATGTTCTGAATTTATTTAGAATAGTCATAAGGTTCATTGCAGATTTCTCTCTTGGACATGGCAGTCGGATGTTCACCACTCATGGAGATTTTTGGATACAGTTCACTAATTCATTGACATGATATATTCTTTGTATTTTTCTGTCATTTACATTTCATTGAAACTAGAATGTATGGTTCAGCTTTGACTATCCACATGTTCTTGTTTCATTAACTTTTTTGTAAGATTCTTTAAATTTATAAAAGAAAAAAATAAATATTTTTATGTTCTTTCTTTATCTATTTCCTAGAAGCAATCATTTTTCCATTGATTTTTGTAAGTTTCGATTAAAACTTGTAGCTTGTAAATCATGTAAATAAATGAGACTTGTATATCTTCTGCTTAAATACAACAACTATAGTTACATTAGAGAATATGTACATATATATATAGTGTTTAGTAATTAGTTAGTCATTTCTCTCTTTTATTCGTTTCTTTTAGGATTCTTAGATTGGCTAACAGAGCCATTAAACCCATCAGAACAAGTTACACCAAATGGCTTGAGTTATTTAAACAACCCCAGACCAGACTCACTCTTCTAGTTGACGGACAGTCAATTTTGCCCATCAACATACAGCTATAGCTATCTGATCAAAATTAAAAGCTATGTACTTTACATTCATTACAATTAAATGCCTCCATATCTAACAGATGAGAGCAATGCTCAAGATCTATTTTACAATCTTCAAAAAATAAATGTGAATACATCCTCCTAGCTGTAACATTAATGCTCCATCTTTTGAAATTCAAAATGTCTTCAAAATGTACACTGGTATGTTTCAATATATTCTTCACTTCTGTTCTTACTTACAATGCTCCTGCATCAAAATGTTATCCTCCTTGACAAAGATGGAATACACCCCTAGGTCCTATTCAATATAGTTCACATTAGCTTGTGGGACACTCTCTATGTAAGGTGAAATCCTTTCCTCTCTGAGGAATATGATGTTTTACCATTTTGAGGAATGGATAAGTGTGTCTTGTCGAGTGAGAGGTATCCACCCATTAAATGTTTCCAATTTCTTACTAGCATATCAATTACTTGAACACTATGGGTTGTCCTTATTTCAGGGTGTGCCCACAAAAATAAGGTGAAATATTTAATATCACCTATGGTCATTTGTTTTAGACTATTATAAGAGAGCATGCTTCTGGCATTTTTATTTGTACAAGACAATCCTATCTCTTCCATAATAATCTTCGACATTACACTTGGGCCCAAACAACCATCAATGAGGAAACAATGGACGATTGTATCCATAATTTTTACAGAAATATAAAAAGGGGGATTTTTTTATAGGGTATCTAAAGTTATGTACACCTACTTTATTTACAGATGAATCCTCTTTATTTACCTCTTTAGAGAGGTTGGATAAAATGGAAGCCTTTCCTTCCATGAATTGTTGTATATACCTCTATTGTTCAGGGATGACAACCATGTCTAGAAGGGTTGCATCTACTTTGATGTTGGCCAACTAATTTAGGATATTCTATTTTGAAGAGAGGAGAGGGGAAGTAGTTCCTTGACTGTCAAGAACCTTAGGAACCTGAATAGTAACAACTGGTGAGGATGAGATCGTGCTAAAATAAATGCGAGGAGGATCATATTTACCTTTGGGAGCGTAGGATTTGTTCCTAGTATTGATGATAATGACATCTTCTAGCTCTGCAAAATCTAGGACAACAATGGTAGTTTCTGGTCTTTTACCAAAGATATTATCTCTGGTGCTCTTGTTTACCTGACATGTGGTTTCCTCATGGTGTTCGTCACAAAATTTACACCAACTTCGAGGCATGATAGCTTTAGGATGAAAATTATTTTCATTTGGACTTCTAAAAGGGGGCATAGAAGAGGATGAAGCTCTAGGGGTGAGAGAGGAGACCTTTCCCTTTCTCTCATATGCTATCATATGATTATTCATGTCTTGTACAAGATGTAAAAGGGAGGACATGTCTTTCTATTTAACTGATTCTCCCTGAGGAAGACCTATTATTTTGAGTTGTTCTTCATACTCTAGACATGTATGCAGAGTGGAATCGAGGTTATCGATGGATTTTTCCTCAATCCTATGACGATAGGGGGAAGGTAATGCATTATATAATGCATGAAAGAGGCTTGGTTCTGAAGTCAAATGAGTTCAGTGATTTGATTGTATAACTTAAACACAAGTTGAAGGAACTGATGGTCTCACCATACTTATAGGTGATGTAATTGTACTCCCGTAACTTCTCAGCTGGGCTTTTAGATTTCCCATAAGTGAATTTTAACCAATAGAATAAATCCTCCCAAGTAGAAAAAATCTTAGGAGGAAGGTCAAATAAATTGGCTGCAACCTTTCCTTCCAAGGAATTGACAAATAAGCACATGCACGTATCTTTTTCATTGGCTCATATGTTGTGTTAGGCATTAGAAAATGCCACCAGATGTTCATTTTTAGTGAAAATGTTATTCTCCAAAAACTTAGGAATATGCTCTTTGAATTTAGGAAGTGGATGAGTAGCAAGTGCTAGGTTAAGAGGAGAGGAAACATTCCATGGTGTGGTTGTAGCGTCTTCTTCAAATTGAAAAAGCCCATACTTTTTAATGACTTTGGTGGGGTTTTTGGTAGATTGGACAGGGACATGGTGGCTATATAAGATACCAATCACTAACGAAGATGAATACTGAGAGGAGGAATCACTTCTAGTGCCACCAGAGACACCACTATATTCCATCTTGTGGATGATAGGTAAGGGAGAGAAAGATGAACTGGATGAATCAAACAAGGTTCTCCTTAGAACACTTTGTTAGGTAGATAACATGATGTTCCTTCTTCCTATTTCAACAATAGGATTAATTTCAGGTGATAAACCTCTTATTCTCCTAGAAACACGAGGGTCTAAGGACATGAAAATAAGGTCAAAGATAAAGGAACAAGAATGTTATTACCGATTTCTAGTCTATCTACATCTAGCTTCCCAACGTTCTTGGGCACTAATGTCTCGCTCAATTTCTATCGATGAATGATTAAGCTCAGCCTGCATATTATTAGTGTCTAAAATGGTCTTAAACAAATTAAAAGCAATGCTGGTTTGATCTTCAAGACTAGGCTCAATATCGGGCTACCTTGCAATAGGTACAATCATTAAGAAATAAAAAAGTCAAAGAATCAATATCAGAAAAATAGATGTATTCGATGATAATCAAGAATAAATATAAACCAAAGAGATATTGAAGATCTCCCTAGTATGGTCACAGAATAAATGTTAAGGAAAAGATATGAAATGATCTTACTCAAGCATTTTCAGATCTTACTTGGCTAAAGAAAGATAGATGGGAATATCATCCTCTGTTTATAGCCATCAAAATTTTTATCCTAATTCACAAGTATTGATTATAAGTTCTTAGGATGATCTTTTTATAAATGAAAGTTTGCTGCAAAATTCATTATTTACATAATTTTTTGACTATAACAGATGCTGAAATAAATATAGAGAAAGAAGTAAAAACACCAAATAAATAATCAAAACATATGAGACATAAAGAAATTGTTTATTCCATTCCAATTTATCAAATGAAGTGTTCTATTTACAAAATTCCCTGAGGAAGTTTGGACCAAAGACAAACTTAGATATCCCCGATGAAAACCATACAAAAGGACTTCTGACATAAGGTAAAAAACTTAACTTTAAAAGTTGGATAAACTACACAGACTATCAAATATAGATCAACACCTCTGAAAAAAAAGTGTTTGAATGATGTAATTCAACCCTAAATCTTGTTGTCTACAATAGGACCCTGCTACCATAAAAGAGAAATAGGCTTTCAATGAATTAAAGAATGAATGAAAACTAAATTATCTCAGCAAAACTTGAAGAGCAGACCTTAGTATGCTTCACCTTATATTCTCCTTTTGTCCCTCCTTTTCCTTTTTCCTTTAAGAAATTAGAATTAGTCGAAGTAGTTAAACCACTTCTTTAGTTAAGTTAAATAAAACTCAAACAACTTTTCTAGTTAAGGGCGAAAATTTATAAAATCATAATAAGGGTTTTAAATACATAATAACTAGTAGGTGGGACCTCTTGTGACTCCCTTTAGTTCTTTAACAAACATAACAAAACTAGTTAATCAATCAAAACATCCCTCCTTCTGACTCCCATCATCACCCTCATAATTTGACAATTCATATCAATGATAATTGAAATTATTTCCAAAAATATATTATCCATATATCCAAAAAATAGTATTTTGTCCAAAATTTCAGAAGTCAAATATTCTCAACAATTAATAAATAAAACACTTAAAAACAATATTTTCCACTCTGGGAGACAATCTTTCCCTTGTTACTGCTGTCACCCTTTGATCTCTCTAAATTTTCCTTAGGTTGTGTAGAGCCTTTAGGCCTAATCTCACTAATCACATGAGATAAATCATCTCTCAAATGCATGTGGGAGGACACGTATTTGGCAGAGTCATTTGAGGGAGAGGAGGGGAAGTAATGGATTTTCCTTTGTTAGGAGCATGGTGGGCCTCAGTTTTTAACTTTTTTCTTGCATGGGAAGACTATATTGGTGAGTGGACAGAGGCATCTTAGAAAATTTTATTAATAGGTGGAGCAAGTAGAGACAAGTTTGGCTAACCACAATGTTGGGAGACTGTCGGGTGGACAATCTCTTTCCATCCACCGTTTTCAGGGATTTAAGGTTCTAGTAAAACATGAGGGGCCACTGGGATACCAGGAACCTATGGGGATTTGAAGGGAGGCCTTTATGGCCTTGGTTGGACCACTCATTTTCCAATCTAGTTAAAAACTCTAGCTTGAAATAGCTGGCCCAACTCTTGCGAGTCTGCATGAAATTATATAGAGAAACTTGGCCTTCTAGGGCCCTTGTTCCAATTTCCTCTTCCTCTGTTACCCCGACCATGGCTACCTCTACTGAAAAAACTCATTTATGTATGCATTATTAAATAGAAAATAGATTCTTCAACAAACATACATGATATCTCTTTTAAATATGAAACAAAGTTTGGCTCAACAACATATCAAACTCATTCGATCCAATCCATACAAATCATTTAATACTTGTCAATTAAGAAGGGGGTGAATAAGGGTTCTGTGATATGTCATGGATTGTATTGAGTGAAAATTTTTAAAATGAGGGGGGATAGATCATGATTAATGCTCACAAATCATCAAACAATCAACTATATCATAAATCAAAAGAATATATCACTGTGATTCATCCATGTGTGATCCTTTAACTGTCATAATATATAATTTATCTCAACTATAATTTTTTCTTAAGAACAGGGAGTGGACAGTGAATATGGGAAGATGAGGGGAGTTGTAATGTGCGAAAAGTGAAATAATGGTAGGGAAAATAATGAATATTGTTCGTAAAACCAATTAAGTAATCCATAAAAACAATCATGTATTCAATACAAATGATTCCAACACCAATTAAACAATTACTGTGTGTCAAAACTTGTTCACTGTCCCACATAAAATTTCTTTAAAATTCTCAATTAACACAGTGTATGATCATATTCAAAATCGCCATGCCTTTCAACCTTCTTTTCAATATAATTCTTTTTTTTTTCATTTACTTCTCTTTTTATTTAAAAAAAAAATCAAAAGGAATACACAGTCACATTGCTTCATCTCTGTCCAACATATATTTCTATAAAATATCAACCATGTTGAGGAAAATATATGAAATGATGTTACTCAAGAATTTTCAAACCTTACTTGAATAAAGTAAAGTAGACGGGAATATCACCCTATGTTTATAGCCAACAAAAATAACATCCTAACTCACAAGTATTAATTACGAGTGATTAGGCTAGTTTTTTATCAACAAAAAGCTTGTTGGAAATTCACTTTTTATGTAATTTTTTGAATATAACAGTTGTTGAAATAAATGTAAGAATATAATTAAAGACACCAAGATGATAATCAAGACATATGAGACATAAATCAATCATTTATTTCATTCCAACTCACCAAAGAGTCATTTTCTTTACAAAATCTCATACAGAAATCTTGGACCAAAGTCAAATTTAGATATCCCGAATGGAACATACCAAAGGACCTCTGACAGAAAACCAAAAATGAAATATAAAATATGGATCACATTGCCACAAATTATTTCCCACTCGACTCTGCACAATATCCTTTATCATTCATGAAAACTAATTCACAAACAGACAAGTCTAGACAGACTATCAAAGATAGATCAACACCTCTGAAAAACAAGTGTCTGAATGATTTGATTCAACCCTTAATATTCTTGTCTACAATAATACCATTCTATCATAAATGAGAATTAGGCTTGTGATGAATATATGAATGAATGAAAACTGAACTATCTCAACATAAACTCAAAGAGAAAACCTTAGCATGCTTATGCTTCTATCCTCCTTTTGTTCCTGCCTTTCCTTTTTCTTTTAACAAATTAGAATTGTTTGAAGAAGTTGAACCAATTCATTAGTTAAGTTAATTAAAGACTCAAGTAACTTTAGTTAGGGGGAAGAGTAATAATTATAATAAGGGTCATAAATAAATAATAATTAATAGGTGGGTCCCTTGTGAATCCCTTTAGTTCATAACAATCATAACAATCATAGCATAACCATTAGTTAAGAAAAACACACCTCCTTGTGTCTCCCATCAACATATTCACTTTTGGTAATTTAAACTCATGAAATTTGAAATTATTTCAAAAATAATACTCATATATCCAAAATAAATATGTTGTCCAAAGATCCCTGAAGTCAACTATCATAAAACAATAGATATAATAAAAACTCAAAATCCATACTTCCCAGTCTCTGATGCAACCCTTTCTTGATTGCTGCTGTCACCTCTTGATTTTACTGAATTTGCCTTTGGCTATGCAGAGCCTTTAGGCCTAATCTCACTGATCATGTGGGAACAATCGTCCCTCAAATGCATCTGGGAAGACACGGATTTGTGAGAGCCATTGGAGGGTGAGGAGGGGGAAACATTGACTTTTCCTTTATCAAGGGCATGGTGGGCCTCAGTTTTCAATATATTGCTAGCATGGGAGGATTGCACTAGGGAGTGGTCAAGGGAAACATGGGCAATGGGGTTAACCAATGGAGGATCATCAAAAGACAAGTTGGGCCATCCACGATGTTGGGAGACTGCCAGGTGGACAATATCCTGCCATCAATAATTTTCAGGCAGCTCAGGTTGTAATGAGAGATGAGGAGGTACAGGGATACCAGGTGCTTGCGGGGATTATAAAGGATGCCTTTCAAGCCTAGGTTGGACTATTACCTGCCCAATCCAATTGAAGAATCCAGCATGAAACAATTGGCCAAGATCTTGTGAATCAACATCAAAATGTATGGAGAACCTAGGCCTTATTGGGCCTTGGTTCCAATTACCTCTACCTTTTTTTCCTCAGACATCGCTACCTCGACTGAAAAAACTCATCCTACATGCCTGGTCAATTATCCAATAGTCTTTTAAATAACCATACATGACAACTCTTAAAAATATGAAATAGATTTGGCTCAACAATGTATCAGACTCATGGAATCCAATCCATACAATTTTTTTTACTGTTAACCAATGAGCAAGGGGGTTAAAAAGGTTTATGGGATATGTGAGGGGTTTGTATTAAGTGAAAATATGATATAACGAGGGGGGAAAACACATGATCATTGCTCAATGACAACAACAATCAACTGAAAAGAAAACCAATAAAACATCATTGTAATCCACAGAAGACATTGCCACTCCCAATTTCCTTAACACCGAAATTCTCTTGATTGTAATCAATCTCAGAATAGGGAGTAGAAAAAATGAATATGGGAGGTGATGAGGTATCTAATTAGTGTAAAATGAAATCATGGAAGGGAAGAAAGACGATTATTGTTCATGAAATTAATTAAGTGATCCATAAAACATGCTGCGAAAAGAGATGCATCAACCATAAAAAATTCCTATTCAATTTAAATAGTTCATTGTTCATAATCAAATATCCAACATAGTGGTACCACAAGATAGTATGTATTCCACACAACTTGTTAGAGGTTATGTTCTGTTAATTCACATTCTTTTCATTTTATAACAATTTACGAACAGTACCCATTTGCAATCTGTAAACAATCAAAATCAACCACTTGGGAGGGGGGAGCATTATTAGAGGAATTATATAATACTCTCTTCAATCCACAATAATACTCAAAAGTCATGTTTTCAAATTAACAGTGAAGTCACTATCACTGCAATCGGGCCTATCATTTAGATGTAATGATATTTGTTAAACATATATAGGCAGTAACCAAAATAATTGAGGCCAAATTGCCATGCCTGAATTGACAATTAATCATACAACCAACAACCACCATTTAGACACAAGCTATGCATAGGGTAATTTGCCCAGGCAATGTAGTTCTGCAACTGTAAAAAAAATACAATTCAATGTGACTTAAAAGCTAGGCCATCCATACAACACGACGAGGTATCAACAACAAGCCTGTCTCAAAAAATGATTGGGATGCAACAAAACGTGATCAAAAAATTTGTGAGTATCTCTGACTATGAGAACTCAAGCCATGTATGTTATTCATAGTGAACATCTAACAAAACCCCATGATGAAACATTTCCACTTAACACAAAAAACACACAATCATGGCAATAACTCAACCCAATGGGCTGAGCCATCGACTTAATACCATATTTCTTTGATTTAGTCACACTGTAATCGACCATGCTGTGCAAACTCATGCTTATACAGTTGAGAAAACATAAGGATGCAGTGGATATGTTTTCTATAGTTATTCGGTTCAATAATCATTTGGCCCCAAAGAAAACCAAATTTACCATGACTTTTATTTTATGTTGCAAAACACCATACACACAATGGAACATGCATGAGTTGTAATCAATGCCAGCTAATCATCCAAATAATCATTAGTACAAATACTAGTGACTGTGCTTCAACCAAACAATTCTCCATTGTCTTAAAAAATCAATCAACCTAACAATATCTGGAAATTACGTATACCCACGCATCGATTCAAATCAGGGTAGAGGCCTTCTCCATTAACAATATCGAGTTATTATCATAATGAACATAACTATGTACTTTGAACATGCAATAGGAAATGTAGGGTTTTCCACTATTATAATAGAGTCAATGACTATAACCAACCTGACTGTCACACGACCAATTGGCCAAGCCTGTGATCAAACTATTCAATAATTATACCACCAACCAACTATAACCAAGTCATAAGACCAACTAGATAGGTTGGTCTTCTGTATCAATCCTTAGACTAGAGGGCTAACGTTTGTTCCATATCCAACATAGAGAGAGAATAGCCACTCTTTGTAATGGTGAAAACTCTGAGGCCACAGTGCATATAGGAAGAACCACGACTCATTCATGGACAGGTACAAATCCATGATAGGGGGCCATAACTAGAAGGTAGGGCTCTAGTTCAACCTAGAAAGGGTTAGTTAACACAAGCAGGGTTTAACCCTTGTGCTATTCGATCAAATAACCTTAGCACGGAGGTGAGGATAGGGTCGAGTAAAAATAGGATAACCCATTTCGTGACCCTTAGTGGTGAAATAAACCAATACAGAAGTGAACAAACATAGTGACGTAGAAAACCTTCGACCATTAAACCCATGAAGCCAAATACTGGATTTAGTGAGAGTGTGTGAAGATAGCTATCCACCCAAGACTAAGCAAAAAACCTCCAACTAAACCAACAAAAATCACAGAGAGCTATCACCCAGGAAGACCAATAACCTCTACGAACTCAAAATTATTACAGGAAGAACCATCCACTCTTCATTCCAAGAACCCAAATTTCACACAGTTGCAATCCTTAGGAAAACACAAACCAATACACCTGAGCCAGTAATCATTTCATAACCAAATCAAAGTCACGAATGGAAAACAAAAGACATACATGTAATCAAATTCCTTAAAATGAGAGTTGGCTGAGCGGTTCCTCCCTGCTAAAAATTCGGAGCATAACCACAACAGCAAGATCAAACAGTAGCCTGACTAAGGTGGTGATTAACAGGAGGAGTAAAGGTGACATGCAATAAATGCACATCGCCTCCACCCACAATGCATTAATTCATCAGTACATTCCAACACATTCTTCATTAACCATTAATCAAACCATGTATCAAAACCATCACCACATTAAAATCCAATAGCGCGACTTATGCTATAACATAATTCAAGTCCCATATAATTCAACCATTCACATAAACAATAGAACTATTACATTGTCAGATGTGCCATCAACATTTCATACCATATGCATACTAACCATATAACCCAATCAAAATTTCATATCCACCTACTTGGTAGATAGGGTTTAACAATAATTGTTAAGTCTTCTCATGCATGTAGTATATTTTACGATAGCTTTAAATTCTTCTCCTTTGTAATTCCTTCTCATTTCCTTCCAATTGTTTTCATGAAGTATTGCAGAATTAGGTCCCTTTTCTTTGCATTTGTTATAGTATTTTTCCTCTCTCAAAACTTCCCTTCATGTAATTTCACTAACATATTTGTTGTGCAGGTGCGATAAGAACACACAGCAATGTCATTAATGAATATCGTAGGCTGTCGTAACATAAGAATCAACACTTGATAAGCTCAAATCATAACCAATGAAAACAAGATTCCATCAACAATGTAATCTATGTCACACATCATCACAACATAAAAAATGAATATATCTGATCTCCAATAGCTCAAGGGGGTCCCACCTACTAGTATTATTAATTTTTATAATAATAGGCCTTAGCAACACTTTGCGGGCAAAACTTCGTTGAAAATTTTAATTTTCAACAAACTGGTGAATCCACAGGAAAAATTGTTTCCAACAAATTTAGAACTCATAAATCATGGTTTCATAGACTAAGAAAAATAATTTTAGAAGACAAAACCACAATAATTATGCAACAGGGGGAAGTGAGCGGAATGAATGGAAGGATGACCAAGAATTTTGGAATAATTGATGAAAAGTGTTAAGTGTGAGGGGTTATTACCACTGTATGCATAATCATTCAAATTGAATATGCTCTTAACTTTCAAGGAGTAAAATTTATATACTTTCTTTTAAGATCTCAATGGACAAAGAAATGGAAAGAAGAAGCGGGAAATAACCAATTCCTTGTAAGACAACAGTGGAAATATGTAACACTTTCAAGGGCCCTTCAGAGAAGACATCATAACAACTACGTAATATTGATTTTTATCGACTAAAAATGATTTGTAGGAGTATCACTATGGCATAATTGATCCAACATTCTATCTTGACCAAACACTAAAAGATGATAAAGACAAAAATCACAACAGAAGTAATAATGCAGAAAATAAAACAACAGCAGTAAAGGACTCAACTAAAAACAACAAGGAAAGAAAAATTAACTTAGAAGGCATAAATCAAGGTACTGTAAGCATAGAAAAGAATCACAAAAAATGAAAGCACAACTAAGCTACTAGTATAGAGAAAAATCCAGACAACATTAGAACTTTTCATGTTGGTTCCTCACAATAATTCAAGCGAGGGCTGTTAGCACTGTAGGGAAACAATTTCTCCTGTAAACCTTTTAAGATATACGAGTTAGTATCCAAGACAAAAGAAATTTGGAAAGGACCGATCACTTGGAAATCTAATTTAATCATCAGTCCCTTGACACATAGAATTAGATCATTAAGAGAGATATGAAAACTAACCAATTCATTGAGATTCATGTGCATAGGTTTTTTAAAAGAAATACCTGTATCAAGTAAGCTAAAAATCTAACATTTGTAAGGCATGGTATCACAATTAGTAATGAAAGTGGTTTTGTGAACATTTTCCCCTTTTACTTGGATTCTCTTGTAACCAAAAATACTGTCAAGTAAGGGTCTTAACTGTGACTCTACAACTTGTTGCAAAAACATTTCCATATTGAGAGAGGGAAAGGGATTTCTCATAATCACTTGCCTAAAATTTCAAATACTAATACAAGTTCTAGTATTATCAGTATTCCTCGAGGCTGATTCCCAAATTGAGACCCATTCAGGGTGGGATGAAAAAAAATTCCAGCCCTTAAGAAATCTCTCAATTCCCTTCGAAAGGGTGCTTCCAGTGCAGAGTTAATAAGTTCTTGTTTTTTCCTAGCTAGTTTCATAATATGTTGAACAAGACTAGGATCAAAACCACGAATATCCTCATACAACCAAGAAAAAACATTTTGGGTTCATCGAGTAGCCCGATGAACCTCATCTCTTCTGTATCAAAACATCGGACATTTATTTTAACATTCATTGAATATTCATGTGTCCTATTGTTCAGGAGGGTGGTTTGAACCACCATCTTTTGTAACTCCTCTTATTTCTATTTTTCTTTGTTTCCTACCACACTCAAAGAAAAAAAACTCTCAAGAGAAATCAAGCCCTAGGGAATCTCATTATTTTCTCTAGATATAATCTCCTCAAGCTTAAAAGGTTCATTTTGGATGATAGCACAAATGCTCTCATTCCTAAGAGTGGCCTCCCAAGATCCTTCCATTTCAGGGATGTATGGACGATGTAGGGATTGAAAATCATAATTAGGCCTGTGAGGCAACAGTTGCTGAGTAGGAGAGGATGGAAAGACAACTAACCAATCAGCCATTGAATTCAAGTGCTTCTTAAATTGAGTGATGTTGAAAGATAGAAGGTTTGAGACAAGTTCCCAAATAGTTTGGGAGTATTGTTCCATCAGCTTGTTTCTAGGAGAGTATATGTTTTGTATCAGGTTCACAACAAGCTTAGAATTTCTGAAAACTAAAAGGTGACCACAAACAAGATTAGGGGTGTTCTCAATGCCTAATAATAGAGCTTCAAATTCAATGACATTATTTGTACAAGAAAACTCTAACCTGTATGATAGATTATGAATTTTTCCTGCAGGGGAAACCAAGATGACATGAGCCCTGTTACCTTCGTTAGAGTGTGAATCATAAAAATGAATATGCCATAAATCATAATCTAAATCAATTATTTCCAAAGGAATATTATCCTCTTCAACAAATATGGAATACACTCCTAGGTCTTCTTCGATATATTTTATGCTAGATTATGGAACATTTTCTATGTAGGGTGAGATTCTTCCTTCTCTAAGGACTATAATTCTCTTACCATTCCAAGGAACTGATAAATGTGTCCTATCAAGTGACAGGTATCCACCTGTTAGGGCTTGCAAATCTCTCCCCAAGATAATTGAATAATTGCTTACATGCATATCAATCACCTGAATGCTGAGGGTTGTCCTTATCTCAGGATGAGCATATAAAACCAAGGTTACATATTTAATCTCACCTATGGTTGTTTTTTTTAGACTATTACAGGAGAGAATGCTTCTAGCATTTTCGTTTGTACAAGACAAGCCTATCTCTTCCATAATAATATTCAACATGACACTTGGGCCTGAACCACCATCAATGAGGCAGGCAATCTTATCCATGATATTTACAGAAATATAAAAATAGGGGTTTTTCATAGGGTATCTACAGCTATGTACACCTACTTTATTTACAAAATAATCCTCTTCCTCTACCTCTTCGGAAAGATTGGATATAACAAAAGATTTTCCTTCCATGAATTGTTTCAGATGCATCTGTTGTTCAGGGATGACAACCATGTCTAGGAGGGTTACATCTGCTTTGATGTTGGATAATTGATTCAATATATTTTATTTGGAATAGCGAAGAGGGGGAGGGATTCCTTGACTCTCAAGAATTTTAGGAACCTGGGGCGTACCAATAGTTGAGGATGAGCTTGGGCTAGAAGAACTGCGAGGAGGATCAAATTTTCCCTTGGAAGAATAGGATTTGTTCCTAGTGTTGATGACCATGACATCCTCTATCTCTACAAATTATATGACATCAATAGTAGCTTCTGGTCATTTACCAAAGATCTTATCTCTGGCACTCTTCTTTACCTCACACGTGGTTTCTTCATGATTCTCCTCGCAAAAGTTGCACCAACTCTAAGGCAGGATAGCATTAGCATGAAAATTGTTTTCAACTGGATTTCTAAAGGGGGGTGAAAAATAGGATGAAGGTATAGGGGTGAGAGGGGAAACAATACCCTTTCACTCGAATGCTATCATACAATTGTTCATATCTTGTACTAGTTGCAATAGAGTAGACATGTTTGTTTGTCTAATTGATTCCCCTTGGGGAATCCTAGTTCTTTCAAGATGCTCTTCATACTCTGAGAAAGTATGTAGAGTGGAACTGAGATTATCAATGGCCTTTTCCTCAATCCTATGATATTAGGGAGAAGACAATTCATTGTAGTAATGCATGAAAGCGACTTGGTTCTGAGGGTGGATAAGTTCAAGGATTTGACTGTACAACTTGGTGAAATGCAAGTTGAAAGACTTGATGGTCTCACCATCTTTATAAGACATTATTGTATTCCCTTAACTTCTAGGCAGGGCTTTTGGATTGCCCATAAGTGGATCGTAACCAATAGATTAACTCCTCCCAAGTAGACATGATCTTAGGAGGAAGGTCAAAGAAATCGATCACAACCTTTCCTTCCAAGGAATTGACGAACAAGTGCATGCAAGTGTCATTGTCGTTTTCCCCCATGTTATGACAAGCATTTGAAAATGCCAGTAGGTGTTCATTTGTACTAATAGTGGTATTTCCTGAAAACTTAGGCAAATTCTCTTTAAACTTCGGAAGTGGGCAAGTAGCAGGTGCTAGGTTAAGAGGAGATGACACATGCCACGGTGTTGTTGTGGCATCTTCTTTGAACTTAAAAATCCCATACTTTTTAATGAATTTGGTGGGGTTTGTAGTAGATTGGATAGGGATATGGTGGTTGTACAAGCTACCAATCACTGATGACGATGAATATTGGGAAGATGGAGCAATTCCAATGCCACCTGAGCCACCACTGGATTCCATCTTGTGGATGATATATGAGGGAAACAAGGATGATCTGGATGAATTAGATAAAGTTCTTCTTAGAGAACTTTGTTGGGAAGATAACACAACGTTTCTTCTTCCTATTTCAGTAATACGATTGATTTTGAGTGACAAGCCTCTTCTTCTTCTAGAAGCATGAGAGTGTAAAGACATGAAAGAAATACTAAAGATCAAAGAAACAAAGGCTTACTACTATTTGCTAGGTTGTCTATGTCTAGCCTCCAATTTTTATTGAGAACTAATATCTCATTCAATTGTTGCCCAAGAATGGTTAAGTTCGGCATGGTTACTGACAGTCTCTAGTATGGTGTTAAACAGGTTCAAAGCAATCTTGGTCTAGTCTTGAAGACTGGGCTCGATATTGGGATGCGTTGCAACAGGAACAGTCATTCATAGTAAAACAATCAAAGAACCAATTTCAAAAAAGAAATATGTATCGATGAAAAATCGAATATAAAAATTAACTGAAGAGATATCAAGGATCTCCCCAGTATGGTTGCCAAACAAATGTTGAGGAAAATATATGAAATGATCTTACTCAAGCATTTTCAAACTTTACTTGGCTAAAGAAAAGTAGACGGGAATATCAACCTATGTTTATAGGCAACAAAAATAACATTCTAACTCACAAGTATTAAATACGAGTGCTTAGGGTAGTTTTTTATCAGTAAAAAGCTTTCTGGAAATTCACTTTTTATGTAATTTTCTGGATACAACAATTTCTAAAATAAATGTAAGAGCATAAGTAAAGACACCAAGATAATAATAAAGACATATGAGACTTAAAGAAATCCTTTATTTCATCCCAATTCACCAAAGAGTCATTTTCTTTACAAAATCTCATACATAAATCTTGGACCAAAGTCAAATTTAGACATCACCGATGGAACATACAAAAGGACTTCTGATGAAAAACCAAAATTGAACTCTAAAAGATGGATTAACTCACCACATATTGTTTCCCACTCAAATCTGCACAGTATCCTTTATTAGTCATGAAAACTACTTCACAAACATACAAGTCTACAGAGACTATCAAAGATAGATCAACACATCTGAAAAACAAGTGTCTGAATGATTTGGTTCAACCCTGAATATTGTTGTCTACAATAAGACCTTGCTATCATAAAAGAGAATTAGGCTTCTGATGAATATATGAATGAATGAAAACTGAACTATATCAACATAAACTCAAAGAGAAAACCTTAGCGTGCTTCTGCTTCTATCCTCCTCTTGTTCCTCCCTTTCCTTTTCCTTTTAACAAATTAGAATTGGTTGAAGAAGTTGAACCAATTCATTAGTTAAGTTAATTAAAAGACTCAACTAACTTTAGTTAGGCGGAATAGTAATAATTATAATAAGGGTCATAAATAAATAATAACTAGTACGTGGGACCCCTTGTGACTCCCTTTAGTTCATAACAATCATAACATAACCATTAGTTAAGAACAAAACACCTCCTTGTGTCTCCCATCAACATATTCACTTTTGGTAATTTAAAATCATTAAATTTGAAATTATTTCAAAAATAATATGGATATATCCAAAATAAAAATGTTGTCCAAAGATCCCTGAAGTCAACTGTCATAAAACAATAGATATAATAAAAACTCAAAATCCATATTTCCTAGTCTGTGATGCAACCCTTCCTTGATTGTTGTTGTCACCTCTTGATTTTCCTAAATTTTCCTTTGGTTGTGCAAGGCCTTTAGGCCTAATCGCATTGATCACATGGGAACAATCATCCCTCAAATGTATATGGGAAAACACAGATTTTTTAGGGCCATTGGAGAGTGAGGAGGGAGAAACAGTGGATTTTCCTTTATCAAGGGCATGGTGGGCCTCATTTCTCAATCTCGTGCTAGCATGGGAGGATTTCAATGGCGATTGGTCAGGGGAAGCTTGGGAAAAGGGGTTTAACCATCGGAGGAGAAGAAAAAGACAAGTTGGGCCAGCCACAATGTTGGGATACTGTCGGGTGGGAAATCTCCTCCCATCCATCATTTTCAGGGACCTCGGGTTGTAATGAGACATGAGGCGGTACATGGATATCGGGTGCTGGCAAGGATTGGAAAGGAGGCCTTTCAGGCCTAGGTTGGACTATTCCCTGTCCAATCCAATCGAAGAATCCGACATGAAACAATTGGCTAAGCTCTCGTGAATCAACGTCAAAATGCATGGAGAAGCTGGGCCTTCTTGGGTCTCGGTTCCAATTAACTCTACCTTTGTTTCCTTGGCCATGGCTCCCTCGACTGAAAAATCTCATCCTGCATGTGTGATCGATTAGAAAATAGTCTTTCAAATAAACATACATGAAAACTCTTAAAAATCTGAAATATATTTGGCTCAACAATGTATCAGACTCATGCAATCCAATCCATACAAATTGTTTTACTATTAATCAATGAGTAGCAGGGTGAAAAAGGGTTTTGGGATATGTGAGGGGTTTTTATTGAGAAAAAATATGATATACTGAGGGGGGAAAATAATGAAGACGAAATTGCCACACCCAAATTGACAATTAATCATACAGCAAACAACAACCATTTAGACACAAGTTGTGCATAGGGTAATTCACTCAAGCAACTTAGTTCTTCCACTGTAAGAAAAAACAATTCAATGTGACTTAAAAGCTGGGCCATCCATCCAACATAATGAGGTATCAACAAAAAGCATGTATAAAGAAATTTTTGGGATGCAACAAAACATGCTCAAAAACTCTATGAGTATCTCTAACTGTGAGAAGTCAATCCATCTATGTTATAGACAGTGCGCAACTAAGAAAACCCCATGATGCAACATTTCCATTTAACACAAAGAACACATAGTCACTGAAATAATGCAACCCATCAGGCTAACCCATTGACGTAATACCATATTGCTTCAATTTAGTCACACCGTAATCAACCATGTTGTGCAAACTCAGGCTTAGACAATTGAACAAACATAAGGATGCAGTGGATATGTTTTCTACAATAATCCAGTTCAATAATCTTTCGGCCCCAAAGAAAACCAAATTTACCATGACTATTATTTCATTTTGAAAAACACCATCCACACAACACAACATGCGTGATTTATAACCAATGTCAGCTAATCATCCAAATAATCATTAGTGAAAATACCAGTGACCGTGTATCAAAAAAACAATTCACCACTGTCTTAAAAAATCAATAAATCTAACAAGTTGTGGCAATTACGCATACCCACGCATCAATTTGAATCGGGGCAGACGACTTCTCCATTAACAATACTGAGTTATTATCATAAGTAGCATAACTATGTACTTTGAAAGGGAAATTGGAAATGTAGGGTTTTCCACTGTTATAACAAAGTCAATGACTATAACCAACCTGACTGTCGCACGACCAATTGGTCAAGCATGTGCTCGAACTAGTTGACCGTTATACCACGAACCAACCATAAACAAGTTGTAAGACCAACAGGCTAGGCTAGTCTTCTCTATCAATATTCAGACTAGAGGGATAAGGTTTTTTCCATAGCCAACATAGGGAGAGCAAAGTCACTTGTTTTAATGGTGAAAACTCTGAGGCCATGGTGCATACATGAAGAACTATGGCTCATTCGTGGACGGGTAGAAATCCATGACAGGGGGCCATAATCGAAAGGTAGAGATCTAGTTCAGCCTGACAAAGGTTAGTTAATGCACACATAGTGTAACCCTCATTCTCTTCGATCAAACAAGCACAACACGAAGGTGAATATAGGGCCGAGTAAGAACATAAGAACCCATTTCGTGACCCTTACTGGTGAAATCAACCAATGTCGAAGTGAACAGACATAGTGACGTAGAAAACCTTCGACCATTAAACCCATGAAGCCAAAGATTGTATTTAGTGACATTGCATGAAGATAGCTATCCACCCAAGACTAAACCAAAACACACCAACTAAACCAGAAACGATAATAGAGAGCTATCACCCAGGATGACCAATAACCTCTACGAACTCAAAATTATTATAGGAAGAACCATCCACTCTTCATTCCAAGAACTCAAATTTCACATAGTTGAAACCCTTAGGAAAACACAAACCAATATGCCTGAGCCAATAATCATTTCATAACAAGAGTAGAGTCACAAATGGCCAAAAAAGACATACATGTAATCAGATTAATTAAAACGAGAGTTGGTTGAGTGGTTCCTCCCTGTTAAAACTTCATATCATAACCACAACACCAAGATCGAATAGTAGCATGAATAGGGTGGCAACTAACAGAAGGAGTAAAGGTGATGTGTAGTAAATGCACGTTGCCTCCACCCACAATGCATTAATTCATCAGTACATGCCAACAGATTCTTCATTAACCATTAATCAAACCATGTATCGAAACCATCACCACCTTAAAAGCCAATAGTGACTTATGCCATAACATAATTAAAGTCCCATATAATTCAACCATTCTCATAACGAATAGCACTATTTCCTTGCCAAATCCTCCATCAACATTTCATACCATATGTGTACTAACCATATAACCCAATCAAAATTTCATATCCATTTACTTGCTAGCTAGGGTTTAACAATAATTGTTAAGTCTTCTCATGCATGTAGTATAGTTTAGGATAGCTTTAAATTCTTCACCTTTGCAATTGTTTCTCATTTCCTTCCAATTGTTTGCATGAAGTATTGGAGAATTAGGTCCCTTTTCTTTTCATTTGTTATAGTATTTTTCCTCTCTCAAAACTACCCTTTATGTAATTTCACTAACATATTTGTTGTGCAGGTGCGATAAGAATAGACATCAATGACATTAATGAATATCATAGGCTTTAGTAACATAAGGAATCAACACTTCATAAGCTCAAAACATAACCAATAACAACAAGATTCCATCAACCATGTAATGTGTGTCGCACATCATCTCAACATAAAAAATGAACAAATCCAATCTCCAATAGCTCAAGGGGGTCCCACCTACTAGTATTATTAATTTTTATAATAATAGCCTTTAGCAACACTTTACAGGAAAAATTTCATTGACAATTTTAATCATCAACAAACCACTACCCATAATTCACTATTTCCCAAATCAAACGTAGACACAGGTCTTTTCCCAGGTTGAATAGACTTTTAAAACTTTCCCGATTTCACTCTTTTGATAATATTAAGTAATAAAACTTGGAATGAAACCAAAATACAAAACCTGAGCTTCATTTCTGATGGTGCAATTAAATAAAACAATGCACGATGTCTCCATAATCCATACACAGTAAACAACGAAGTCACAGTCATCATTTTCCCCAACTTGCAATGATCGCGACCAGGACTAATAAAATACAAAGCAACCACCAACTAACAATTGACACCACGATGTAGGAACACAATGACCAATTCATAATGAAAATAGGTAACCCTCTGACTGTACAATACCATTTACTCCCAATCAACCAATTTAATCAAAAAATGAGCTAGGTTATCGTTGCAAATATCACAACAAAAGAGAGAAACTCTTGACTGTGTCTCAATTCTCATCCCCAATCACAACCTTGAACTCGATCAAATAGAGATGAGACAATACTCAAAGAAACTTTCATAACCACTTAACCAATTTATGACAGTCAACAAGATACTCGACAAGAGTGTGAATAGTTGTGGTTATCAAAATCGAAGTCTGTAACAATGAACACAAGAAGTAATCAAGAGTTCACTCGATCACCAAAGCACAGAGAGACTAGAGGTCGAATATATTAACAATAGGCAGAAACCCTTCGAAACAAGCACGGTGGAACCACATGATCAACAATAGGCAGAAACCCTTTGAAACAAGCACAGTGGAACCACATGATTTTATAACTCTCAGCTTGTGTAATAGTGTGATAGTTCAACACCATGTAGGGTAGCTAATGATGAAGAGGAGCAATGATTTCTCACTGGACAATAACAAACACCAAGAACGCACAGAGGCATAACCCTCACGCTTTTCTCAAGAGACAAACCAATTTATACCAATGCCAATGGAAATGCAGACCCAAGGTATCACCAACAACCATAAAGTATACATCTTGGCATAATGGCCACCCCATAACCAATTGTGTTGTTTCCAATACCACAAAAATAATCCCACGACCAGGTGAATAACCCACGACCATCGTTCTGGAAGATTCACAGTGACCAAACGGTAGTTCAAAAACATATACAACAACCCCATAGCAACTAAATACAATCGGACATGGTTACCATAACTGTGAGGAGGCAGCCAACGAGGCTAAACAGAGAGAAACCCTTTGACAAAATACCCATAACTACTTAAAACAATAGAGAGCCATCACAGTTTTCACCAGACAGAACAACCAACAAAATCATCACTTCAATAAGTCAATTTTTTCATTTGCAAAAGACTAACCACATAGTTATTCCAGAGAAAATATCCATGTGTTTACATAGTTTCCAATCTCAGGAAAACACAAACCAACATATTACTGAGCCATCGTTCATTTCATACACAGAGAAAAAATCATGCATGGGCGAAAAGAACCATACATGTAACCAATGGCTTTAAAAAGGGTGAGTTAGTTGAGCAGTTCCTTCCAGGCTTGAATCTCGAAGCTTAACCACATGAAAACCAAATGAAACAATAACCATTCTAGGGTTACAACCCAGTGGGAGAAGTATGGAGTGATGTACATTTATTGCACGTTGCTTCCATCTTCCACCCCATTAAATTTTGTAGTACATGCCAGCCAGCCAAAAACCATACCATTAACCATGCCATTATTTCCATACATTGAAACTTGAGACATATTGCTTTCCAATTGTGCCACCCAAAATCCATATTAACCATTTCCAAAAACCATACCACACCATAAATTAAATGCGTCCAATATAACTCAAATATTGATCTAAAAATGAAGAAGACTTGTATTCTTGAAAATATTTGCAAGTTAAATTTATGTGTTAAAAGAAAATGGATCAACTTTGCAACACATCTTTTATAGGATTTACTCATTCAAGATGCATATAAATAATAGCATAATCAATGAACAGAGAACACATAACACAACAAATGATAAAGGAGTTCACCCCTCTCTTGGGCTACATCTCCTGGTCCAGATTCTAATGGATCATTTGTAATATTTGCTCAAAGTGCTCAAAAATGTGCTTTACAATGTTCAAAATGCCAAATAGACTGCTCCAATGGCTTCAGAATGTCAAAAAACCCTTAGCTAAGCATTTTCGGCACCTCGTTTGGCCAAAAAATGAAGAAGATTGTAGCGCACCTTTTCAGCTACCAAGGTTTAATCGCTATTAAGGGAAGGTTATAACACCACTCTATACCTAACTCATTTAAGCACAGAGCAAAAACATATTATTTACTGCTATAATTAACAATCCATAGCATTCCATATTAATTCGTATACATAGTGGAAACCATGATAATATAACCAGTAGAGTCATGCAAAACGTGATAAGAACATAATCAGATACTTATCTTATAACAGTGGTAGAATCCACCAACCAAGTGCAGGCCTTCCACAAACCTCCCAGCCTTAGACTGCAGTGCTCATCAGCTCAACAATGGGTCACCCCCGAGCTGGGACTAAGCTCCACCCCAAGGCAAGGAAATCTAGGCTAGGCTGGGGTTACAGGGAAAACAACACACAACCACAAGGAAGGGATTCTCTCCAAGGAAACTCCCACTCTCACTGCCCACAGACCCTGATTCTCCACATGCCTGTTCCACCCCAGGAGTATTCACCTTCTC
>JASDQU011101227.1:0-24022 GCA_032191745.1 Picea mariana | reverse complement strand
AGGTTGGAGCTAATCTCGGTCGTCCACTTCCCAAGGACATGTGCAGCAAATCATCAAAAATGGAAGACCAGAATTCTGGCAGAATAGAGGGAAGAAGAGGTCGATCCCTCCGAAGTCCCGAAGTTCGAGGTCAATCTGAGACGTTAATCAGAGGAGGACATGTGGCAGTAGATATGGATGTCTGGAGAGCTAGTACTCTCGGGAAAAGGAGTTAAATATTTCTTGGAAGTAAGGCGTTTGGAGTCCCAAATCACAGAGTTAATCCTAGCCATCCATAGACGGGGGACACGTGATGTCAGATTTAGAAGTTTGGAGGCTTAGCACTCCATAGGAATAGAGGAAAACCTTAGTTTGGTTCAGGAAATCCAAAAGGCCAGAGTTAATCTTATCCATTGGTCAGTAAAGGGACACATGGAGGCATGATCTTACCTCCACTAGTTCGGCTTTCAGAGCTTGTAATAGGAAGGAGGGAAGAAACGTCTGAAGTCCCTAAGCCTGGAGTAAATTCAGAACATCCATCTATCGAGATGTATGAATCATCGATTTGGGTCCTTCACAAGTTCGCTAGTCTGACACTTTGGAGGTTTTAACATCTTAGAACTATAGAACTCCCAAAGCCTAGAGTCCGGGAGTGGATCGTGGTCATTGGCTGATGGAGAAGCATGGTCTATTGATTTGTGGTCTATGAGTATTCGTCAGCCTGACACTCCGGAGGAATTGTGGAGAACTTCTTCGAAGAAACCCAAAGCCCAGAGTTGTGAATTGACTATAAGCCATCCATTTGAAGGAATATATGGAGTCGTCTGATTTGAATTCAGAGTTCATCTCTTCAGGAGCATTGTGTGTTGGAGTGGTTAGACTTGTTAATGCCCAAATTCTTGAAATCTATCCCCATCGTAGATTGGGGCAGATGTTGTGAGTCATTGATCTCTGTTGTGGTTTGAAACTCTCTTACTTCGGTGTTCAGAAGGATTGGAGTCCTATTTTGTTGAGACTCCCAAAGCTTAATAGCTCTGAAGTCTTGAATTCTGTAGAGACTTGAGTTTTGGCCCACAGTTTTGTCCCATGGTTCCCAGAAAGGATTTACTAGTTCTCAGGGACCCCTGAAAAGTGGATTATGCATTCGGGAAAGAGGTTTTTAAGGCTTCTATCATGGATTTGAGGGCTCAGAAAGATCCCGTGAGTTTTTTCATCTCCCAAAGTTAATCAATCCTAGACCAAAAGGTTGCGCGAGAAATATGAGTTGGTGGGGGTCTGCATCAAGTAGTATCAGAGCCATAATTAAGCTCTGTGTGAAAGAAAGTTCAGAAACATGTTTCCCAGGAGGCACAAAGAGAGAGTAGTGGAAAATGCAGCCATGGGAGAAGAAGTGATGCAACTTCGTGCAAGATTGGATGCCATGGAGACAATGCAGAGGATATAACCTAATGTTGGTGGCATCAACAAGGTCAAGAGTGAGGAAATGGAAGTAGAAGGAGTTGCAAGAAAAGAACCTACAATTGAACGCTTGTTGAGAGCTACTATAAAAATGGGGGCCAGAGAAAAAACGGAAGCCTTGATGTATGAAGGCAACTTAGATGTTGAGGAACTAGTAGATTGGATAAGTAATTTAGACAAGTACTTCGATTATGAGGAGATCGATGATGAAAATAAGGTGAAGCATGTTGTTACCAAACTGAAGGGACATGCAGCGCTATGGTCGGATGAACTACAAGACGATAGAAGATACAAAGGTAATAAAAAAATAAAAAATTGGGACATGATGGTAGATAAATTAATAGCTAAGTTCATACGCAAAGACTACCAGATCAATTTTTTCAGGATATTGCAGAACTTGAGACAGAAGGGCTTGTCAGTGGAGTACACTAAATAATTTTATAGAATGAACATCAGAGTAGGCCATAGGGAGAGCGATGAGGAAAATTTTTCCAGGCATATAAATGGACAGAGATATGAGATTAAATATGAAATCATCATGATGACAATGAGAATGGTGGAAGACGCCTATCAGGTGGCACTGAAATCAAAGAAGAAGTTGGCTAGAAAACAAATCCAATAAAATAGAGCCGAGAGTCCAAGAAGAGGTAGAGGAATTGTCTGAGAGAAATTCCAGAAACTGAAGATGGAAAGTATCACGGTCAGACTAAAAGAGGTGTAATTTCCTGAGGGGGACAATATGGTGGCATAAACTCTTTTTCCCAAGGAAGATGAAGAGGCAGAGGAGGAGAAGTGAAATGCTATGCCTGCGGAAAGACAGGGCATATATCTTGGGATTCTCCTGAAAGTAAGAATAAATAATGAGGTGGATAAGCTCACATTTCCGAAGCACATAGGAATAATGTTGAGGCAGAAGCAACAATAGATGGGAAATCCCTCATGACGAGGATGCTTCTCTTAAAAACAGAGAAAGAGGTGGAAGATCCAATTCATAGAAATAGTATGTTCAAGACAGCTTGCAAGACCAAAGACAGGGTATGCAAAGTAATCATAGACAGTGGGAGCACTGATAATATGGTATCCATGGAAATGGTGGAAAAACTGGAGCTAGAGACAACTACACATATGAACTCGTACAAGGTATCATGGTTGTAGAAGGGACATCAAGCCATGGTAAGTTGACAATGTAATGTTGAATTTAAGATAAGAGGTTATAAATATGTAATTTTGTGTGATGTCATACCTATGGAAGTTTTCCATGTTTTGTTGGGAATACCATGGAAATATGACAGAAATGTCATACATGATGGGTGAAAAAATACTTACACCCTTGAGAAGAATGGTCGTACACATATGTTGCTTCCAATGGAGGATAAGAAAGTGAAGGAAGAATCTATCCCAAGCATACTTCTCATGAGTGGGAAGGAACTCTTGAACAAAGTTAAGAAGGAACAAGAGATACATTTTGTTGTGCTGAGGAATCCCATAGTCATCCTTACAATCACTTATGTGGATGATGTGCCTATAGAAATTCAGTAATTATTGCATAATTTTGTTGATATCGTGGTGGATGAGTTACCTCATTATTTACCACCCATTAGGATTATCAGTCACTGCATTCACCTTATTCTAGAAGTGAGTTTTCCAAATAAATCAGCATATAGATTGACATCTCAAGAAAATTAAGAGGTCAAGAATCAAGTTCAAGAGATGTTGGATAAAGGTTTAGTCAGAGAAAATTTGAGTCCATGTGTAGTACCAATTGTATTAAGTCCAAAGAACGATGGAGGTTGGAGAATATGAAAAAATTCTGGAGCCATCAACAAGATCACCATTAGGTATAGATTTCCTTTACCTAGAATGGATGATTTGATGGATTGCTTAAGTGGAGAAAATTATTTTTTCAAGATATACTTGAAGAGTGGCTATCATCAGATAAGAATGAGAGAGGGAGATGAGTGGAAGAAAACATTCAAAATGAATGAAGGATTGTATGTGTGTCTTTTTATGCCATTTGTCTTGACGAATGACCCAAGAACATTCATGAGATTGATGAATAAAGTACTAGAATATTTCATTGGTAAGTTTGTAATTGTGTATTTGGATGATATTTTATTTTTCAGCAAGATTGAAGGAGAACATTTGAGGCACTTAAAGTTGGTGTTGAGGAGGTTGCAGCAGGAGAAGTTATTTATAAATCTAAAGAAATGCTCTTTCATGAAGACATAACTCATATACTTGGGTTTTGTGATCTCTTCAAATGAGTTGAAGATGGATCCAGAGAAGGTGAGAGAAATCAAAGAATGGCCTTCTCTGAGAAGCATATTTGAGGTGAGAAGCTTCCATGGATTAGAAAGTTTATACAAAAAAATCATCAGGAATTTCAGTGGTATTTGTGCACCCATGCTAGACACCATAAGAATAAAACATAAGTCTTTTAATTGGAAAGAGGAGCTGAAAAAATCTTCAGAGTATTGAAAGAAAAGATAATCGAACAGTCGATTATGGTTCTGCCAAGTTTTAAGAAGACATTTCAAGTGATATGTGATGCAAGTGGAGTAGTTATTGGTGTAGTATTGAGCCAAGAAAATAAGCATGTTTCTTATTTCAGTGAGAAGATGAATGACACTAAGAGGAAGTACTCAATGTATGATAAGGATTTTTATGTTGTAATACAAGCTATGAAAAAATGGAGGCGCTACCTTGTTCCAAAGGAGTTTGTCTTGTATATTGACAATCAGGATTTGCAGTTCATAACCAAACAAGAGAAATTGAACCAAAGACATGCTAAATGGGTAGAATTCATGCAGAATTTTACTTTTTTTATCAAGCACATTAGTGGTAGTGCTAACAAAGTTGTTGATGCTTTGAGGAGGAGATGTCTGATTATGCAGGAATTTCAAGTGGAGACCTTAGGGTTTGAACACCTTAAGGAAATGTATCATGAATATCCAGATTCTAAAGAGCCTTATGAATCATGTGAATACCATTTTCTAAGGGACAGAAGTTAGTGGATAGAGTATTTAATCCAAGATGAACTATTTTTCAAAGGAAGCAAACTTTGTATTAAAAAATTCTCAATGAGAGACAACCTGTTTAAAGAAAAACACAGTGGAGGATTGGTTGGACATTTCGGACATGATAAGACTTAAGCACAATTGAGTTATTCATACTATTGGCCAGGTATGAGATCTGATGTGAAAAAGTTTGTGGACAGATGTAGAGTCTGCCAATATGCAAAAGGGAAGAAGCAAAGCACTAGTCTAGACTCTTTCTCGTCCATTTCCTATTCCATATATGTCATGGGATGCCATAAGCATGGATTTTGTGTTGGTATTTCCAAGAACCCAAAGGGGGAGTGATTCCATATTTGCAGTGGTTGACAAATTTTCAAAAATGGCACATTTCATATGATGCCAGAAAACTAGTGATGCTATTCATATATGCAATGTATTTTTCAAGGAGGTTGTGAGATTGCATGTCTTTCCTAGAAGTATAGTCTCAGATAGAGATACTAAGTTTGTGGGACACTTTTGGAGAACTCTATGGAAACATTTGGGGACAAACTTGTCCTTCAATTCAACATATCACCCCCAGAAAAATGGATAGACTAAGGTTGTAAATCGGAGTTTAGGGAATTTATGGAGGAGCTTGGTCACTGAACATCACAATCAGTGGGATAAAATTCTCCCCCAAGAAGAGTTTTCTTATAATGATTCTCCGAACCGAAGCACTGGAAAAAGTTGATTTCAAATAGTTTATGGGATGCATCCGAGAGGAATTTCAGAGTTTAGAGATTTGAGACATGATGAGTTATGAAGTGTAGGAGAAGAATACTGTGTTGCAGAGATGCAAAGGCTTCATGATCAGATAAAGGGACAATTACATGATAGTAGTTAGAAGTATAAGAGCCAAATTGATCAGAAAAGTAGAGAGGTTCATTTAGAAGTTGGAGATCAATTCTTATCACACCTTATCAAGGAAACATTCCCAAGGGGAACATATAAGAAATTAAAGATGAAGAAAATAAGACCATATAAAATCCTCAGAAATTTTGTTGCCAATGCTTATGAGATTGAGCTACTAGAAGATGTGGGAATATCACCCATATTCATTATTGCAGACATGTACCCTTACATCATGGATTATATAGAGGGGATAAATGATTAGAAGGAGATCTAGTGGGAAAATAATATTCCCACGGCAAAAACTCCACAGATGGAGAAATTTATAGATCAAAGGATTGGTAAGAAGACTAGGAGGAAAACTTATTTTGAGTACCTGGTGAAGTGAAAACATCACCCAGCAGAGGATGTTAGTTGGGTAATTGAACCTGATATTCAGAAGCCTGGAAAAATAGTACAAGAGCTCATGGAAAGGATATCATGAATATTTTTTTCTAGAGGAGTATGATGCAGGAGCATCGCCATCAACGATTAAAGAGGTCGAGTGGAGGACAACTTAGAACCGAGGGCACACATTTTCAAATTAGTTTTGATCCCAAGGAGAGTGTGTTATTTTGATATTTTGAAGGTGTTGTAATTAAAGATCTTTTAATGTTTGGAGGCTCGATCCATTTCATGAGATCACAGGAGATTGTATTTTTCTTTAATGGAAGATAGGATTGTACAGATATTGAGCATCATCTCATATATGAATGTAATGGACATTTATTGTAATAAGCCTTAGTAGATAGATTTGTTTAATTGTGATATGATAGCACTAAGATAGTTGGCAAGAAGGCTCCAGAAGCCTCTCTATGTATAAATATATGTAATCGATGCCAAAATGAGGTTGTTGAATGTTATTTTTGTTGTTGTTAGTTATTGTAGAGAGTTGTAGAGAGTTGTATAAGTCCATGTACATACTTTGTTGAGTGAATAAAATAGGTAAAGGTTTGATTCGAGATGCATGGTGTTACTTATTTCTGATTTTTATGGAGTGAATGTCATGTTCTCTGTTTTATTTGTTTTATGTGCTTGAGAATGCATTTCGCAGTTAGATGGGTGAACTATTAATGTTTCTATAAGGTTCAATTATTTCTCTTCTCATAGTTCTAGTGCAAGGAGTGCCTACTACCCGCAACAAATGTGAAGTCTGAGTCAAGATTGACTCAGAAGCTCAGAAGAGGTAGCATGAAAATTTGTAAAGGAAGTGAAAGGAGTGCACAATCGCTCAGTAGAGAGAAAACTTTGAACAAGACATGTGCAAGGTGTGTGTCATGCCAACACTTAGTCAAAGTGTTGAATAAATCTCAGAGAGGACGAGTGCAAGGAGTACATAGGGATATTTAAAAAATATATATATCTAAGAGCAAAATCTCCCAGAAGTTCAAAGGATGCAAGGAGTGCGCTAGAGATATGAAATACCTCAAGGAACAAATCTCAAGAATGATAGCGGTCAGAATCCTTAAGGAGGGGAAGTTTAGTTTTTTTAAGGATTGAAAAAATGAGATCCATTCAGGAGGATCCAGGATCTCTCATCACCATCAGATCTGGGGAATTTGTGCAAGGTTTAAACTTTGAATTCCTTCGAACTTCATGTATTCGGGAGATTTGCAGCATAGAGCATGGAGGAATCAGGATCCGTGAAGGCCGGAGCTAATCACGATCATCCACTTCCCAAGGACACATGTCGACATATTATCAAATCTAGAAGACCATAAGTCTGGGAGAATAGAGGCAAGAAGTGTTTGATCCCTCTAGAGTCCTAAATTCCAGAGTCGATCTGAGTCGTCGATCAAAGGAGGACACGTCGCAGTAGATCCAGATGTCTGGAGAGCTAGTACTCTGGGGGAAAGGAGTGAAATATTTCTTGGAAGAAAGGAATCTAGAGTCCTAAATCATGGAGTTAATCCTATCCATCCATAGATGGGGGACATGTGTCATCATATCTGAAAGTCTAGAGGTTGAGAACTTCGGAGGAATAGAGGAAATCCTTGGTTTGGGTCAAGAACTCTCAAAGGACGAAGTCATTCTTATTCGTTGGTTAGTAAAGGGACATGTGGAGGGATGATATTACCTTCGCTAGTTCATTGTTTGAAGGTTGCGAGAGGAAAAATGGAAAAAACATCTGAAGTCCTGAAGCCTAGAGTAAATCCAGGACATCCATCTATTGAGACGTAGGGACGGTCAATTTGGGTCCTTCAGGAGTTCACTAGTCTGACGCTGCGGAAGTGTTAGACATATGGAACTTCCGAATCCTGGAGTCCCAAAGTGGATCATGGTCGTTTGATGATGGGGAAGCACGGTCCATTGATATGTGGTTTGTGAGTATTCATCAATCCCACATTCTGGCAGATTTGTGGAGAACTGCTTCGAAGAAACCCAAAGCCCAGAGTTGTGAAGTGAATATAAGTCATCGATTTGAATGAAGATTTGGAGTCATCTGATATGAATTCAGATTTCATCTCTCCAGGAGCATTGTGTGTTAGAGCGGGCAGACTTGTCGAAGCTCGAATTCTCGAAATCAATCCTCGTTTTAGATCAGGGCGGCCAATGTGAGTCGTTGATCCCTGTTGTGGTTTGGCGCTATGTTACTTCAGTATTAGGAAGGATTGGATTCCTATTTTGTTGAGACTCTTGAAGCTTTATATCTCCAAATCCCCAAATTCTACGGAGACTTGAGATTTGTCTAATGATTCCCAAAAAGGCTTTGCTAGTGCTCAACGACCCCCGAAACGTGGATTTTGCATTCAGGAAAGAGGGTTTTAAGGAATGTGTCATCGATTTGAGGGCTCAAAAAGAGCCTGTGAGTTGTTTCAGCTCCCAAATTCTATCAATCCTATACCGGGAGGTTGTGCGAGCCCTAGGAGTGGGTGGGGATCTACATCATTTCTCCTTCTTCTTATTCTTCCAAGATTTCTACATGAATTCTCCTCTCGTTCCTTTCTCATATAGGTACTTAGACTTCATGATGGTCTCTTTCAAAGTCCTAGGCTCATCATAATAAATATTTTCCTTATAAAAGGATGGAAGTCCACTTAAAAACCTTTGTATTTTCACTTTTTCATCCTTGATAAATCCTACATACTTCATCAATCCTAAGAACTTCTTCACATATTATGTCATGGTCATGCTTCCCAACCTGAGTTCAAAGAACTCTTGCATCTCCCGATCATAGAATTTCTCTCAAAGGTACTCCTTCTAAAAATATTTCTTTAATTTCTTCCAAGTGACCCTACTCTCATTTATGTGTTCAACTTGCTTAAGTTGATCCCACCACATAGCATCTTTTCCATGTAAATGGTAAGTGGAAATTATGGCTTCTAGGTTTGATGAGTATTTATACAATCGAAAATACCTCATGAGTCCAAGAAGTCATGCTTCAACATCATCTTCCCTTTATCTTTCACCATGAAAGTATGGTGGCTTAAGCTTCCTCAACTCTCCTTGCGAAATGTCTCGATCTTTGGTTCTTAAGAAAAGACACCTCTTGATTACTCATGGAATATTCACATGCATAAAATTTCCTTATTGAGTAAGGAGGTGAGTAATTTCTATGAGTTCTTCTATCACTTCTTGAATGAAAAACTCTTTTTTATTTACCTCTTCTTTCATGATATATTTCTTCTTCATCCTACCTTAAGCCTAATCCATTCTTTCCTTGCTTATGCAACTAATTTAAGATTTGCATCACTTGAGAATTTATCTGATTTTGTTTTCTCATCAACCTCTCATTTTCTTCTTTGTAAATATGCACTTCTATTTTCAGGCTTCTCATAGTCTCTATTAATGTTTCTTGTTCCACTATGCTTTTGTTCCCATTTGATTCTATCTATGCATTACCAACACTGATATTTTGAACTTTGGCTTATTTATCATAATTGAAGGCTCCCTCTCCTTCCTCCATTTATTGAATATACATTCTTATCTTGAACTAATATGGTTATACTCTCTAATTCTCCAAAATGTGCATGCAACCATTTTGTTATAATTATGCATATTATAGAAATTTTGCCAAACAATGTTATAGGTCCTTTTTCTGCTCAATTCATGAAGAAATATGTCATCATTCTCCACATTATAAAAATTCAATGTTATTCTCCTCCGAATCAGATTTCCAACAACTATACTCATGCCTCATCTCGATCTATGAACTAAAATTTATGGCTTCCTAAAAAAACCACTTTCACCCTTTTTATGCATTTTCTCCATTGGTGTAATTTTATTGAAATGCCAACTTCTGTCAACTACAGAAGAATATATATCAGGAACTAGAGAAAATTTTATATGATAAATAGCTAATTATATTGACAGGTAATGCATAAAAATCTTCTATTTTCAATTTTATACACCAATCAAAAACTAAAACAATTTGGAATTTGCAACTTTGTCCTTTTTCACCCATTTTTCCAAACTTTGAATTTTTAGCAAAACTGACTACTTCACAATATATGCACTTCTAGAAAAATTTCACTAAACCAAAGTTGTTTTTCTCCATGTATATATAAAATGTTTAGTAAATAAAATTTTCCATTTTTGTGAGCTAGGGTCACTTTTTCTTCTCTGAAAATCACAAAAATCCCTAAAAAGTGCCCCGAAATAGTGGATTTTGGATAATTTCAGTATCCCCATTCCAATCCCCTTAGGATTTATTCAGTCCCTTCATGGATTATTTGTGTGTCTACATTATGGACTCTCTTCAAGACTTTCATCTTAATCTGGACCTTTGTCAATGACCTAGACCCAAATATTTAAAAACAACTATTTTGCATTTTCTGAAAAATCCAAGCAGAATTAGACAATGGACCTCTCTAGTACTCTTGTATATCTACTCTTTTGTGGAAAAAAACCATAATTTTCATCAAAATCCAATGTAATATCATCTAGTTATGAACAAAATATGAAAATGGCTCCAGTTATGGCCAAAATACAATTTTTCCTAAGTGTGATATGCACTGTCGATATCAAATTGAAAGCATTGTCGACCGTTGATATTATTTCTATCATTGATAGAATATCGAGGATCGATGATTTGTTTTTCGAACCAAACCTTCCCACCAATATTCTCTATGCCCGATCACCAACCATCAACTATTTTTCTCTGCAAATCAAAATTTTCCCATGAACCTTGTCGATGCCAGATCACCAGCCATCGACCATCGATCATCTTCTCCAAAAAACCCAGATTGCTCGAAAATCTCGCCAAACCTCGATCATCAACGATTGGTCATCCCTTTGCTAGCATGGAAACTATACTAACGTGGCATGACACATGGATGATGACCTCGCATGACACATCATCCTAAGGCATTAATCAAACTAACATGGCATGACACGTGGATTCTCACATGGCATGACACGTCATCACCCCTTTTCCATCGACCATCGACATTTTCTCTTGAAAGGTTCTCAACTTTGCATGAACTTTTTCGATTCTTTATTATCGGTTATCGACGATCAAGGATGTCCCATCACCGAATTTCAACACTTCGCCAAATCCCTTGATCCTCGACCATCGATATTTGGAGATAGGAGGTGTTTCTTGGTGAAATTCAACACTTCTCCAAACTCGTCGATCCCCAACCATCAATCGTTGACGATCGGATATTTTTGTTAACGAACTAAAAACTTCACCAAAACTTGTAGATCCTTGACCATCGGTCGTCCACGAACATAGGTTTCTCCTGGTGAACTTAAACACTTCACCAAAAAAAATTGATCCCTAACCATCATCCATTGACAATCAGAGGTTTTTGTTAACGAAATTCAACACTTAGCATTTTCGGCCAAAACCTAGGTGAATCTGGGTCGTAGATCTCCCACTCAAATGGATCTCGACCATTGATTTCCTTCAACTTCCAAATGACCGAAAATGAACATAGACTTTCGATCTTCCACATTTTCCATACCACTGAAATGAATCTCAATCGTCGATATGATAACTTTGTCAAACTTTGAAAACATTACAATTTTTAATTTATTCGGGAATGAATCTAGGCCATTGATCTCAAGATCGAACATGATCTCGATCGTCGATTCTCTGAATATTCCCCGCGCTAGAGGGGTCATTAAAATATGATTTTTTCGACCTTCCAAGTCGAATTTTTCTCTACAACTCTGCAGATTGAATCCATTAACTTCTCAGATATTTAAGAATTATTTCAAACTCGAATTTACTTAGGAATTAGAGGGTTTTCTTTCTAATCTTCCACCATTTTCCCCAAATTCTCACATACCAAAATATTCCACAGTCAATTTCTCAAATTCTCACTCTTTCTGGCCTATACTAGTCTGAAGTTTGAACCAAAAGCTCTGATAGGAATCGGTAACGTACCCAGCCACCCACGGGCCAAGAACACTACCTCAAAAACTCACTTCTAAACTAATTTCGAATTATGATAACATTTAATTTATATAGCATCATGAAAGAGACATGGTAACATCACATGCAATAATAAAGATTCATGCTACAACATAAAAGAAATTAATATGATGTCATGCACAACAATAAACAACAAGAATGCATATTATAACATACGAATCTTAGAGACAATAATTAATACACAGCGGAAATAAATATATAAGAAGATAAACACATGACAGAGAGCACTTATATTAATAAAAAGAATTCATCAACTAGCCACAGACCAAGGACGTTCCACCCAACCATAGACAATATTTTTCCAAGTCTCAACTACAGGTCACCCCTGAGCCAGGGCTATGAATCCACAAGGATAGTTCCAAGGTGTCACTCAACTTCCCAAACTAGTCAAAACTCCAGATCTCACAGGTTCCTCAACACACAATAATCCAAAGTACACCATCTCTCTTCTCTTCAGTGTGTACAACCCAAGATAATGGACCCTCTTCTCTACCATGCAGTCCCTCAGGTTTTCCACCTCCTTCTAAGGATCTGATGCATTTGGTCAAGAATCTCCATGATAGGAATTTCAAGACTCCCAGTTGTGAATAAAATTTATTACATGCCAATTCATCTTAGAAATGCAGGAATTAATTCATGGCTGCAATAGACCAGCAATCACTACAACCAACCAACAATGGCTTCTCTTCCAACAATTTTTTTTTCCTTTCTCTCTCCAAGATCAAGGATGAATGAGAAATAATGAATGAGTGAAAGTGTGAATGGAGATAAAATAATGAAGAATTTGAAAATTGAACAATGAATGAACCCAAAAACATCCCAAAGATGGGTTTATATATTTACTTGAAAATAAAATACCATATGGCCTTTCCCCAAGAAGCACATGTAACCACTTCTCTCCCTTAAAACAATTATGGGTAAATAAAATATGATAAAATGACTTAGCCCCTTAAGCCACCTCTCTCATGGAATCATAGCCCCCTATAACTCTTTTCCTTTTCCTCCTAGAAGCCAACAATGTATTTTATTATTAATAATGATCGAGGCATTACATTTCCTAGGCACGCTGACCTCTTTAATTGTTTGGGCATTCTGGCCTTTCATCAAATAAATAAAATATATTATTTAATACGGGGACTCAAAACCGGGGTATTACACTATGATTTGTACATGGATGACTATTATGTCCAAGTTCCCTCTCCTCACTGAACTCTGATGTATGGGGTGAATCTCTGACCCCTCTATGAATGCCACTGATAGGCACCTCCTGCTAAGATAGTGCAACAAAGATGCCTTGTTGCACTAGGCTCTCAGTCAATAATGATATAGTGATATTTACCTGTTGCAAGCTCTCTGCAGCAAGAGAATGTTTGGAAGGGGGGTTAGGCCTTCGCCTAGGGGGATGAGGACCTAACATCGAATCATGTATGGCATGTTTTTGGTCCTGTACAGACCCTCAACCCACCCCTTGGAAGTCACTTGTGTCGAAGTAGTTGACATGCCGACCCAAAATAAATTCATCCTGTAATTTTTGCAAAAAATATAAAGGAATATCCTTGTTATTGTAGGGAGGCTTATCAAATACCATGTTCTACCTATCTATCTATTTTTGACTAATTTATGGGTTGACGCACCAGTCAATGAAAATGTGTTTCTTTGTCACAGGTGGTTGTTGTCCAAATCAAGGTTCAATAAAAATAGACATCAGTTGTTTATTTGATATACTCAAGTATGTAACTTGGTTTCTATCCAATCAAGTGTTGTAATACTCAAGTATTCTTGCCCTATATTCAGAAATAGCAGTCAATCTCCCTTGGGTACTTGCAATGGACCTCACAATTACATCCAATGAAGTGGCCAAAGACTCTCTACTTGGTTCTCTCATGCCCCTTAATTTATTTACAAGTGTTCTTAATGTGGCCAACCCCTCATCAATTTGGGTGTTTATGTTGGGTGGTTGTGGTGGGTTGGGGTTTTCCTCACGTTGGTCTACTAGTTGGCATTTTACATTCTCTCCGGGTTCCATTTTATAATATATGCTACAATTTAAAAAGGAAACTTAATAAGTTGAATTATGACAAAGGCATTACAAACAACAACTTCATTTTATCCCAACAAAATCATTAACATAATTAATATATTATCTTTACAATGAATTTGAAAAAAATCTATACAAGAATAGTGAATTGTTGAAAGATTTACATTCAAGTATTAATTATGTGTAGTGAACCTAGCTAATAATTTTTCAATTCCATTGGGATTTACATACATAAACTATGACTAATTGTTTTGTATTTTTTGCAAATCCAAGAGAGGAAATGACAAAAAAATCAACCATACATTTCTTACAATGGACATTGTGGGAAGATATCAGGATTTTGTCCTCCTTTATTCGTCATCTTTGTTTGCTCAAATTGGGAAAATTGTGGGGAATTATGTGCAAATGAGAACAAAATGAACCCACAGTCCCTTAAAAATCAATTACAATAGGAACACACAGTCATTCTTAGGAACACACACATGTTCTTAGGAATGCAGATGCATTCTTAAGAATGTGTGTGTGTTCCTGTCAACGAACCTACATGGAAAGATGATTGCAGGATCGAGCCTTGCAAAACCTATAGTATTAGTAATGCATCCACATTTTTTAGAAAGTGCATGCATTCCTGAGAACATGCACATGTTCCTGTGAGTGTGTGTTCCTGTTGACCCCCTTGCCACTTTTTCGTCATAACTTGTATAATGAAGAATATTCATTCAAAGATTAAAGAATGAAATACAATGCAGTAGAATGCAGTAGAATTTAATTATGGATCATAAAATTATTATAGGATAAGATACATGAAAAAAATGAGAGAACATGCCCATGCAAATCCAAGTACACTTTCATGAGGGAGTTAACTTGGATTTTACTAGCTATGTGGAGTAGACTAGATCCTTAAAAATAGGATATACTCCTCAAGTTTGCTTTCATTCCTAGAAAAGTGGAATTAACCCTACAAAGTAGGAAAGAAGCACTCTTATCTCTTCATGTGAGTGTTTGTTCCTACTGAACCCCTTTCCACATTTTCGTCATAACCTGTATAATGAAGAATAATCATTTAAATATGAAAGAATGAAATACAATGCAATTGAATGCAATAGAATTTAATTATGGATCATAAAACTATTATAGGATAAGCTAAATGAAAATCCTGAGAGAACATGCCCATGCAAATCCAAGTACACTTTCATGAGGGAGTTAACTTGGCTTTTTACTAGCTATGTGGAGTAGACTAGCTCCTTGAAAATAGGATATACTCCTCAAGTGTGCTTTCATTCCTAGAAAAGTGGAATTAACCATAAAAATTAGGAAAGAATCACTCTTATCTCTTCAAAAGTGGAATTTACCTAAGATAAATCCCTAGTTTAAGGAATGAATCTCAATTGTTCTCTAGGAGAGAGAAAATTATGCATGTGATGGAAAATGATGCATGTACATGAACACACCCACTTAAGCCTAACATCGGTGACTATGATACATGAAAACATTGGGTCCTAGAAATATGATTCCATGATAGGTACCCAAGTACAAAACAATATCCCTAAAAAGTGAAGAAAGAGGGAAAACTTAGTGGGAAGAAATGGTGTTGGCATAGGGGCAGACCCAGGTTTCAACACTTCAATAGCGCAACAAAAAAACCCTAACTACCAACCCTTTCGGCAACACCTGCGAGGCAGATGAAGTCTCACCTGAGGTAGAGGAAAGGGGGGTTGCGGGACTCAGGTGTCTACAACCTAGTTGGGGCACAGATCTGTGATTACAACACTTAACAGAGCACTTTAGCCAACACAATGCATTTAACTTATGATTCTTATTCACCTCCCAGATTAACCCTAACTACATATCATCGCAATAGTAATCAAGATTGAGTACATATAATCATTTAGCACATAGCATCAAAGTAGATCTAACATTCATTCACATCATAAACATTAAGCATCCATGGATTTTTCTATCATACATCAAGAATAATGCACTAAGCAAATAGAGACATAAATGACATAAACAACATTAAATGAACCACATCAACATAGGATATACGTGGTTCACCCTAGTGTGGGGCTACTTCCACCAACTCTTATTCTTATTTATTAGTCTCTTCCAATCTTCTTACATGCACCAAGACACATATCCAACTTTGCAAGGGACAAGAGATCTGCGTGCACCTCGCCAAATCCTCCTTCCCTGAATTGGATCAAATCACAAAGCCTTACACAGTTTTTCTGCACCAAGCACTTACAAAAATTATTACACTTATCTCTACAAGCCTTAATTCATTCATGCACAAAGCCAACTAGCCATGCACTAAGCCGAACAATGACTAGTAACTTACCACTACTACTTACATCGCTTAGCTACTTATTTATACATTACAAAAATGGTCCTAAGCATGGGTAAACCAATGGTCTGACATCCCATACCCATTACATAAACCCTAAAATCCAAAAAATCCTGAAAAATGGGTGAGATCCAGGCGATCTTCTCTTTACCTGGGCACTCCATCTTCAACCAGCCTATCGAAGTCCCAAAATTTGTCAAACATGACCAGTGTTTCCTCAAAACCTGGTCATGGGACAACAAGCCCCCAACACTCACCTATGACTCATCCCAAGTCACTCTGATCTGGGCAACAATGCTTCAAAGGACTTGAGCTTAGCTCGAGCTGCCTCAACTTACTACTTCACCATAGCCTCTTGCTCAGGGAACTCTTAAATTACTTTCTCGATGACAGGACCTTCCAGGCATTTTTCCACTGTCACGACCACCTGTTCCAACTATGATCCTTGTCCCTTGATCTCTTCGAAAAGTGTGCAGGCTTCATCCTGCACCGGCTAAAGTCTCTGTGTCACCTCCATAACTCTGCTCTGGATGGTAGTGACCTACTGTTGAACGACGCACTTCTCCTGCGACATCTTCATATTTTGCATGGTTGTAAGCAGCTTCAAATGTGCTTGCAAAGTCGACGCCTACTACTTCACCTCCTGGAGATGTGCCTTCAATATCCTCAGCTCTGGGTCTTCTGCAAGGCGCTCATAGGTCTGCACACTTCGGTTACTTAGTTGCTTGCATTCTGAGGCCAACACCTTGATTCTTTCTACCACACTCCTGGCAGTTTCTTCCCTTTGATCTCGCACTTATTGTGGAGTGCTCGACACTGCTTGAATTTCTAGCTCTGCCACTCTTGCTTGAAGCTATTGAATGGCCTCAATGAGCTTCCCCACTTAGCTCTCGGTTGTCTCTTCTTCCATATGTTCCAAGCTCAACACAACGTGAAGTTCTCTAGTTATTGCCTCTCTAACCACAGTATGCTATGCAAGAAGTTGGTATTTCGCTTTCTATTTTTTCTCTTTGTCCTCTTCGAACTTCGCCCAGAGGTCATATTTCTCTTGTTGCGCAGCCTGAAGTTTCTCTAAGGCCTCCTCCTTTTCTTGCTTCAAGGCCTCTATGGCCTGCTCCTTCTCTTCCTGGACTCAAAGAAGTCAGGTCTCTGTTGCATATTCTAATATGCATAGTTGGGTGGCCTCATCCCCCAATTCTACACTTTTTGCTGAGGATAGCGCAGTAGACATTGCGCGGCTCGACTGGATGTCTTTCAGTTCCTTCTCAATCCTGTCATACATTGTTTCTTGATTGGCTTCATGTCTCTATAGGATATCCTCTGAGGCATCTTCGACAGCTATGATGATGATATGGATATCATCCATTGTGAGGATGTTCTGCGACCGAGGCTTAGTGACTCGGGATTTCTTCCGTGCTAAGGTTTTCTGCAGAGAACCCTTCCTTTTCTTGGACATTTTGGCCTCTGTAAGGGGATCCTTTGGCAATGCTACTTCACCCTTATCTTGATTTTCTTCTTCCCCTTCCTCCTCTTGGTTTAGTTCATCGTCTCCTCCTCCTACAGGTGAGTCAGACATAGTTTCCTCTGATGCATTGTTCTTTTCCTCACTGTCTATGTCCTGCACTTCCTCCTTTTTATTCTTTTTCTTTGTGCTGCTTGGTCTATCGACGACACCTGTATACCTGCATACATGAATTTCTCAGTCAGAAGGTCTATTAAGATCTCCTCCACATACTTCTCTACTATGATACGTTCACCCAACATGCACACTCATGAGAAAATAACTCGAATAGGCGAATAGATACTCAAGGTAATTGAATCAATGACGAGGTCTAAACAACACAGCGTGCTATGAAATCACATCTCTATTATCTCGAATATCTTGGTTTGCAAAAAGTGGTCCCGCTGCAACATTCGATGGATTAAATAAGAAACGTCGTAATGAATTCCTCCAACGGGAAGGAATGCCTCAATCAATTTGATTCCATCCGTTATGGCATAGTCTCAATGGTCCAATAGTGATATTTCTGGAAATAAATGTGTTTCTAGTCATTCTGGAGTGTCATTCTAACAGTCCGGATGCCTCCAATAGTCATATAGCTTCGCCATGGCGAAGTGCCTTTCTGTGTGGTTCTGCTAATTCGGCGAAGTTCAAGTTTTGCAAGCCTAACTTCTGCAAAATCGTCCCTGGAACTTCCTGTAGTTTTTCTAACTTTGCCTTCTTCTTACTGAGATTTCTAGATTTTTTTCCCATGATTTGAGTCTCTGGATTTCTCTTTCCATTCTCATTCTTATTTTCTCTTAGCGTAGTAACTTTGCACTGTTGAGTGTCTTTCAAAGGGTTCAAGTGTAATACTTCTTCTCTTACTACTTCTGGGGTAGGTGCTCTTCTCTCCTGAATGGATAGGTTTTTCGAGCCTTCCTGCGTTCTTTCTAATTCGACAGCTACGTCTTGGGCCCTCATTTTCTTCGAATTGTCCTCTTGTTCTTGTATTAGTCGATTTATTTTCCTAGCCATGAAGTCCTTAATTCTTTCTTTTTTTGTTCTGTGACTTCCTCCTCTGCTTTCCTTTGGATCTGATCTTTTTTAATCCAGGTCTTTCCTAGCAAAAGTGTAAAAGGGACATTCTTCTCAACAAACTTAATGACTTCAAATTCTTCTACGGTCGATGTTCCATGAGAAATTGTAGGTACATTAGTAACTCTTCCACACAGGGTTATCATTTTTCCTTTAAACAATCCTATCCTTCCCAATGAAGGAATCATAGCAGGCTTTCCCAAAATTTCCCAAGTATTTTCTGGCATAAGGTTCACAAGTGTTTCCTCATCTAATACGCAGTCTATGTCGAAGTATCCTATTATTATTTCTATGCACTGCTTTTCTTTTAATATCTCTGTTAGACTAATGTCTCTGTGATCATTCAGTGTTTCTTTCAGCTATAATAACACAGATTCTGATTCTTTTTGGTTTTCTAGCATATCCCTAGTTTCTTGACCTTCTTCATGGTTTTCTTGTCTCATGTTCATCTTTCAACTTTAGCAATAATTCTAGGGAAATACAAAACCTCATGACCACTAGATTTACAAAAAAGACAAGTAGGACCAGGTCATTCCTTAGCGAGATGTCCCAGTCTTCTGTAGTTATAACATAGTATCAATCCTCTCTTTATTTTGAACGATCCCCAACCTTTTATGTACTGTGCACTAGGATCACAGTGATGGACCTGCAATCTGCAAACATTCTTTCTAGGGTCATGCATCCACTTGTTAGTCCAAAAATTATTTCTATGCATAGGAATAACATATATTTCACTATCTCTATCAAATTTATTCAGATCAAATATTCTTTCTTCTAGTTGTGCCCTAGTTTTCAAACTAGGACAAAATCTATCAAACATACCTAAATTCATACTTTCAAAGAAAAAAATTCCATTTATCTTACCTTTATCAGAGCACAAATCATTAAGATCTTACCTCTTTTCTTCAGATCTGGTTTCTTTCTTAGAACAGAGTTCCATAAGTCAAGTAGAATACTGTACACTACAACAACAGGTCTACACACAAAGCTTTCTCTTTTCTTTAGTTCCCAACAATCACAGTTTTAGGTCCTAGAAACATAACCATTTGTTGGCACAGGGGAAGACCTAGGGTTTAACGCTTCAACAACGCACCAAAAAAAACCCTAACTACCAGCCCTTTTGACAACACCTGTGAGGAAGATGAAGTCTCACCCAATGAAGAGACAGGGGGGTTGCAGGAATCAGGCGTCTACAATCTAGGTGGGACACAGATCTGTGATTACATCACTTAATAGATCACTTTATCCAATACAATGCATTTAAGTTATGATTCTTATTCACATCACATATTAACCCTAATGACAGATTAGTGCAGTAGTAATCAAGATTGAGTACATCTAATCATTTAGCACATAGCATCAGAGAAGATCTAACATCCATTCACATCATAAACATTAAGCATCCATGGATCTTTCTATCATACATCAAGAATAATTCACTAAGAAAATAGAGACATAAATGACATAAACAACTTTACACAAAGCACATCAACACAGGATATATGTGGTTCACCCCAGTGTGGGGCTATGTACACCAACTCTTCTTTTTCTTTATTAGTCTCTTCCAATCATCTTATATGCACCAAGCCACAGATCCAACTTCGCAAGGGACAAGAGATTTGTGAGCACCTCGCCATATCCTCGTTCCCTGAATTGTATCAAAGTACAAATTCTTACACAATCTATCTGCACCAAGCACTTACAAAAATGCTTACACTTAGCTCTGCAAGCCTTAAATCATTCATGCACAAAACCAACTAGCCATGCACTAAGCCGAACAATGAATAGTAACTTACCACTACTACTTACATTGCTTATCTACTTATTTATACATTACCAAAAGGGGCCTAAGCATGGGTAAACCCATGGGCCGACATCCTATACCTGTTACATAAACCCTAAAATCCCAAAAAGCCTGCAAAATGGGCGAGATCCCATGGTCTCTGCTTCGCCTAGGCGCTCTGTCTTCGACCAGTTTGTCAGAGTCGCAAAAATGGTCAAACATGACCAGTGTTTCCTCAAAACCTGGTCAAGGGCCAATAAATTCCCTTCCCCAAAAACTAGGATAGTTTGGAGTAGACTAAGAAGAATACTCCGAAGTAGATGTCTCCTTCACTCCCAAGTGAGCTTGAAACTCTATGAACTTATACTCAGTGATGGATTTGGTAAAGAAGGCTGAAATCTATTATGTTGATGGATAGTATTATAGATCATTAATATGATCATGAATCATACCCTAGATGTAATGCATGTAAATCTCAATGTGTTTGGTTCTTTTCCGCTAAACCATATCTCTATAGATATGGATGGTACTCTAATTTTCACAAAATGTAACCATAGAATGGTGATACTAAATACCAAACTTAAAGAGAATATGTTGCAACCAAATGGCTTGTGTTTATTCATTCATTGCACCTCTATAATTTTCCTCTACATTTAATAAATAAATGGATGATTGCTTCTTACTTGAACAAAAAATAGTACCTAAGACAAAAATCAATCCATAACAAGAAGTGGACTTTTTATCTATTCCATCACCATCCCAATCAAAATTTGTTTACCCAATTATATCAAGAGTGCAATTTGTTGCATAATGTATCCCAAAACTGTGAGTACTCTTAACATAGTGGAGAATTCACTTTGCAAATTTCCAATGTAGTTCATGAGGCTCCTACATGTATCTAGAAATTTGTCCAATATCATAAGAGATAACATTTCTAGTGTGGGTGAGATAAATAAAACTCCCAACCAACTATCTACTCAATATTTTGTCCACCAAAGGTGTGGTACTATCATCCCCAATATTAACTCCTAAAATAAAAGGTGTTGCATCATATTTGCAATTAGTCATCTAAAATCTACTGAGAAGATATAGTGTATATTTGGATTGTGCCATCCTAATTCCTTAATTATGTTTGGTGATTTCAATACCAAGAAAGTAATTCAATGGTCCCAAATCACTCATCTAAAACCCATCATGCCAGGAATATTTAACTATAGCAATATAATCATAGATGATGTTGAACTCCCTATGATGAGTAAGTCATATACATAAATAACTATAAAAAATGGAGATTCAACTTTTCCAATCATGTAAACATAAGGATCTAAAATACCATGAGATAAACTTTCAGACAACAAGAAGGAATCCATCTTTTCATACTAGGATTGTGGTGCATACTTGAGTCCATACAAGGATTTATGCAATTTGCAAACAAGAAATCAATATTGGATATAACCCTATGGATATCCCACATGGATATCCTCCTCAATATCCCTATGAAGAAATTAATTCTTTAAATCCACATGATGAACCTCCCAATGGTGAGATTTTTCAATGGAAAGAACAAGTTGAAATGTATCCATCTTTGCAATAGGTAAAAAGGTGTCATTGTAGTTTATTCCCTATACATGTGAGAATCCTTTTGCTACAATTAGTTCTTTTTACTTACTCACAATTCCACCTACTATCATCTTTTCTTGATAAATCCATTTGCAATGAACAAGATTCCTACCAAGAGGTAAGGGAACTAATTCCCAATTTTGGTTCTTCATCGAAGATTGATACTCGTCATCCATTGAACCTTCCAAATATGGATCACTTTTAGCTTCTACATAATATTTTGGATCTCTATCAATGACCATGTAATAATGTATGGGCATCAAAAACTCTATAGAAGTGAGTGCTTGTGGAGCACCTTGAAACTGTGAGTGAGTCCCCCATCAACTGTTTCTTGAAGAGTTTGTTGTATCCATATAAGTATGGCTATGGGATATAACAATCTTTTCATCAATTTATCATCTTCATCTACTTCATCTAAATCTAAAATTTCATCTAAGGAAATCAAAGAGGAATCTATGAGATCTACATCAATAAGAATTCATGGATCTGTAGCAAGTTCTTCTTCAATTAAATTGTTAATACTAAGAGGGGGGTGAATCAATATCAAGTACAATTTAAAACCTTTTTCAAATTATACTTAAACCATTCAACCATATCCAATGAGCAATGAACAATAGTATACAGCTTCCAAATGTAAAGGGAGGGATAAACATCCAAGAGGAAGATAAAATCCTCCAATATAAAGAGATATTTGAACTCTCCATCCTTGCCCCTTCCTTCCACCCAAGAATATATGAGAGATAATAAAACTTTACATTAAATCATCACCATCAACCAATCATCACATAGAACCTGATAATGCTTTCCGAGACTTCTTCAATTTCTACAATTCTTCAATTCTTGGAGTAATTTGATCCTATATATAATATTACTCAATGTATTCTCTAAAACTCCTCCAATTTTCACTCCTTGAATCCTCCCCAAAAAAAGGTTATAGAAAGAATGGTAGACTTTATTCAATTCTGGTCTATTCAGAAGACCCAACTTGTACAGCATGCCCCGTGCTCAATATTTAACATCTGATTCTGAAACTTGCACACAAGAAACTACATTCCGTAATATTTCCAACATAAGTGGTCCCACTTCATTTGGATTATGTATGAAGAAGTTATGATTGTTTTACCCGGAACACCTGTTTATTGACTAGCTTCAGGACTGGTCACAAACCCTATCTTCCACAGAGTGTATCTCCATAATTATAGTGAATCAAGAGATGAATTTTTGCCCAGAGGTACCTTGATATATCTTCTCAATACCATAGCTATTTTAGCATCTGAATCATTCTAGAAAAAAAGTTATAGAAAAAATGGTAATATGACCTGAAAATAACATACCTTAGAACACATCACCAAAAGACTTCATCCTCCCTTGAAATCCGGCCTTCTTTTACTTCTTATTCCCTCTAAAATTCGACTTGTATCAAATGAATGTATAATTATGTTTATTTATACCATTTATTTCACTTCCTTTTAACATTAGGGCTGACCTGACACTTTCTTATTTTGTAATTCTTTTCTTTAATTATCTTCAGGGCCTACATGTACAATTCACTTTGTCATCTTCAAAAATTCATTTCTCCTCAACCATGAGGATCCACATGACATGCTACATACCACCGGAAACAACATGATGTATACTATCCATCTATGGGTGTTGTATCTACATGTGCATTTTCCTTCATGTCCAAATACCTTCATCAATCTTGCGGTCCAAAACCCATGACTAGGGTTGACATCAATGACAAAAACCAATCTTCCAACAATCTCCCCCTTTGTCATTGATGGCAACACTCATGCTCCCCCTATCATCATGATCTCAATTTCTCTCCCCCTTTGACATCAATTGAAAAGGTTAGGGCTTCTCCCCCTGAGTTTAATGGCAAAAGGTAACCTTCTT
>JASDQU011101226.1:62053-74878 GCA_032191745.1 Picea mariana | reverse complement strand
CCTTCATTTTGCTGGATAATAATAAAGGAAGGACCTGGCAATTTCTCTGGTGGACGTAGCCCACACTGGGTGAACCACGTAAATCTGTGTCTCTCTTGTATTGTGTGTCTTCTGTGTTTTGTTTCTGCATTTGTTTTATTTTATTGCTCCGCGGTCCTATTTTTCTAACAACAATGCCCCCCTGTCGTCGTCCCACTGGCTGGGAAAACGCTACTGTGTGAAACAACATCATTCTCATAGTTAATTAATAACATGCATTTAATTCATATTCGACACATTTAACTCAGAGTAAGCACAAGATTACTGCTAACATAAATAATCCCTGGAATTAACAATAATTCATATGCACAACATAATACATGATACATATAAGCATCACAGGCATGCAAAACAAAATATTAAGCATAAGTTGAAACTTATCTTTGAAACCATGGTAATTCCACCAACTATGTGTAGGCCTAACAGGAACCTCCCAACCTTAGACCACACTACTCATCATGATCAGTAGTGGGTCACCCCCGAGTTGGGACTAAGCTCCACCCAAGGAGAGGAATCCTAGTCTAGGCTAAGGTTACAGGGAAAAATGCACAGAATATCTAGAAGGATTCTTCCCAGGATGCCTTCTTACACCAACTACTCATAGAATCTCATTCCCCACATGCCTGTTCCACCTGGGAGTATACACCTTCACAAGAATAGTCCATCAGTGCTTCACCTCCCTCTCTAGTTCTCGGCAATAGGCCAGATCAGGAAGTCTTAGAGTTCTATAGCTAGTGATGGAATCTCTTTGGAAGAATACCACTTCCCAGCAGATTGCTTCACTTGGAAATAACTTCTCACAGGAATGACAGACTACCTCTTCAACCGCAACTACCTCCCTCACCTGAAGAGAGTGTTACACACAGGCCAGACAACCTGTTTCCTTCAACTGGATTTTCGACATAGTCGGGCAACCATGAGAATCCACATGAACATACAATGGTCCGCAAGCCACACACAGTCAAGCACTGCGTGACCACAACAGTCTACTAGAAACACAGACATGACTTTCCAAAACTGGTGATAGAAAGATGCTACAGCATAACAAGGCTCAGCAATTATAGGACATTCAACTTTCCCCAACCAACAATACAGAACATACACATGGCTTAGGTTTTGGGGATACATGAGGGTGTATAGAGAACCCACGCAGAAACATAATAGTTTAGGTAAGGATTCCCTACAACAAACACCGAAACAAAGGTCGATCATGGACACCCATGAGTTCAGATGGAGGATCGAGAATGGAAAAGCGACTCAAGTGGAGAATGGAAAAATGCGAGTGCAAACAATTTTTCCCATGAGGGTTTCCTTCACACTGCGCGGGGAAGCAAATGTAGACGTAGAGAAAAAACAGGTTCNGCATGCACTCCATCAACATGCGTTCCTCTTCAAGAACTTAGGAGAAAACATATATTTCACATTGATTTTGTTTTGGAATAATATTAAAATATTATTCCCAAGGACTTAAGCCCCTAGGCTCGACACTTAGCTTCTCTTTCCAACCTCCCAACCCCGAATCCCTTACCTAATATGTGGAAGCTTATTCCCCCATCACTCATTCATTGTGGTTGGTTTGCACGCAACGGTGTTTATATTTTTTATTAATGTTTTGCATGATTACATATACAGAAGTAGGCTCCCAGCCTTAACACTTAGGCTCTCCGACCTAATAACACATAAGCCCACCAACTTATATAAACTTGGCTCACCAGCCTATAAAACATAATTACAATTCATAATGAAAGCTTTATACTTCATTGAAATGATTTAAAATAGGGCTCGACCTTAAGGACATTACATAGGTACTTCTCCCAATGGGTTTTATTATCCATAACATACATCCTAATCATGTCTTCCATAACCTGATTTACTCTCTCAGTTTTCCCATCCGTTTTAGGATGATAAGCTGTGCTTAAGTTCAACTGAGTCCCCAACGCTGACTTCAAACTTGTCCAAAATATAAAATTGAATATAGAGTCCCTATCTGAAATGATCTTCTTAGGTATCTCGTGCAAAAAAATGACCTCACTTACAAACACGTGTGCCACATCGGTGACATCATAAGTGTCTCTAACCAGAATAAAATGAGCACTCTTGGTTAACTTATCAACTATTACAATAATGACATTATGTCTATGAGATGTGAGCCGCAATCACACAACAAAATCCATAGAATTGACTTCCCACTTGGACATAGGAACATCATGTGGTTGTAGGATTTGTGTCAGGTGATGGTGGCCGGATTTCACTTGTTGAAGCTCTAGGAATTTGGCGATGAAATGGATTACCTCACGCTTCATGCCTACCCAAAAGAAGAGTTTCCTCATGTCTGCATACATTTTCTTGACACCTGGATGTGCACAATAAAGTGTTGTATGGGCTTCCTTCAGTATGATGCTTAGAATATCCCCACCTTTGGGGATGTACATCCTTCCTCAGTATCTTAATAGTCCATCTTCTTCCAGGCTATATCCTTCATACTTTGGGTCTAATTGCCTCCCACTCTAGAGGTTTGAGGTAACCTTTAAATACCAACTATCTCCAAGAAGTTGCATCAACACACATTCCCTCATATTGAATTTTAAGGGTACCAAGGAGAAGACACGTGGTCTCTTGCTCAAGGCATCTGCCACCACATTTTCTTTTCCCTTGATGTAAGAGATAAAAAAATCGTACTCACTCATAAACTCACTCCATCGCCATTGCCTGGAATTCAGATCCCTTTGAACGAAGAGATGTTTTAAACTTTGATGGTTCATTTTGAGATCAAAGTTTCACCCGACTAGATAGTGCCTCCAAAGTTTCAGAGCTAGCATTACGACTGCCAATTCAAAATCATGAGTAGCGTAAAGATCCTTGTGTTTCTTTAACTTCCTTAATGCATATGATATCACTCCTCCATCCTGCATTAGCACATCCCCTAACCATTTCTTTGAGGCATTTGTGCAGACTATGAAGTATTTTTCCATATCTGACACTCGTAGAATTGGCACACTAGTTAGTAACCTCTTAAGCTCGATGAATGCACTATCACATTATTTTGTCCATTCATGCCTAACCCCCTTGCACTGCAAGGTTCTAATTGGTTTCTCTATCTTAGAAAACCCTTCCACAAATCTTCGATAATAACCTGCTAGCCCCATGAAGCTTCTTACCTCATGAGAATTTTTTGGCACTGGCCCTTCCATAATGGCCTTTACCTTTTCTGGGTCCACAAATATTCCTTCACCGAAAATGATATGACCTAAATAGTGGATTTCTTTCTGGAATAAGGAACACTTCGAAAACTTCCCATACAATTTGTTCTCTCTAAGACAGGACAACACCACTAGCAAGTGTTCCTCATGTTCTCTTTCCTTCTTGGAATAGATGAGGATATCATCTAAAAAGACTTGTGCAAATCGGTCTAAGTACTTTCAAAATAAAATATTCATGAGGCTCATGAATACTATTGGCCTATTGGTCAATCCGAAAGGTACTACAACAAACTTGTAATTCCCAGACCAACTTCGAAAGGCAATTTTAGGAATATCTCCTTCCTTAATCCTTAACTGGTGATACCCTGATCGCAAATCAATCTTTGAGAATACTGCTTCTCCTTTCATCTGATCGAAGTGATCATCTATTCATAGCATTGGGTACCTATTTTTCACTGTAGCATGTTTCAAGTCCCTATAATATATGCATAGTCATAAGGAACCATCCTTCTTCTTCACATATATTACTAGTGCACCCGAAGGTGAGACACTAGGCCTTATTATCCCTAAGTCGAGTATCTCTTTTAACTGCATATTCAACTCACAAAGTTCTAGCGTTGTCATCCTATACAGAGTCTTAGAAATTGGTTTTGCACCAGGTTTTATCTCAATAGTAAAATCAATCTCTCTCTCTCAGGAGGTAACCGTGGCAACTCGTTCAGAAAATCATCTTTAAATTCTGACAATACAGGGTACTGACCCAAGGAGGGTCCTTTTCTTTCATTCACTATTTCCACTACATAAATTTGACACCCTTTCCTCATGCACCACTGAAATTTCATAGTTGAGATAAAGCATAGAGCCACCTTTCTCCGTACACTATGGATCTCTACTGGCCTTCCTTCATTGTCAACACAAAGCAGCCTTTTTGCAAAACAGTCTACCATAGCTCGATGTTCTTCTAACCAATCCATTCTGTTGATTAGGTCATACGCCCCAAGGGCAGTGAAGTATACCTTCAACCTGGTAGTACACACTCCCAGGTTTACTAGACAATTATCAATGCTAGGTCCTACCACTTTTTTTTTCCCCGAAGCCATATCGATTTGTTTAAATTCATCATGCTCGTAGACTACCAACCCACTCTTTTCTAATGCATATGGTGAGATTAAACTATATGTAGCACCAGAATCAAATAAAATCTTAACATTGATATGACTTAGTGTACCTGATGACTCCACCACCCTGGATTGATGTTCTTCATGGTGATTATTAACAGCTGCATAAATCTGGTGGCTGCCACTTTCTCTTCCCATCGGGGCCTTTCCTTCTCTATGCACAAATCCTTCTTTCAACTCTAGGTAGTCATGCTGGTAATGGGGTCCTCCACATCCCCAACATGTAACATGAGACTGAACCTGCACACTGCTCTGTGATGGTCTCTAAAATGATTTCCTTCCCCTAGAACCCATACCCCTACTAGTTGCTTTGTGAGAAGGTCATGGACCTATCTGTGTCATTGGTGATGACTGGAATGCTGCACTCGCTGCCATTGAAATACCTGTGGTGATTGTCCTTGGTGCAACTCTATTACCATAAGGGGGTTTCCTAGAGCTCCCTTCTTTGTAGAAGGTCCTAGCAGCCTTCCCTCTCAACTCCCAAAACCCTACATGCCCTACCTCCAAACCCTACACACATCCTTCCTCTATGCTATTGTGCTTGGGCCTCTTTCATTTTTGTTTTTTTTCATCTGCTTAGTAGAGGGAAGGTGTAATAGTTGTGTGGGTTTGGCCATGCAATCCTTTGGCTGTGTAACTACACTGTCATGTATCCTTCCTGTGGGTAATGTGCAATGTACAGGCCCCCGTGGGATTCTCCTTCATGGCTTGGCGCGTGGTATTAGCCACCGGGATTTGGTGCTTGATAGCTTGGGCATTGGCTATCAGACCTTTCCCAAGGCATTTCCTTCACCACAGGTCATGGGGTCAAATACCAGAAGTTCCTTTGCGTTGGATTTGTTGCCTGCAGGTTCTATGGTGTAGTGGTTAGCACACTGGAATTTGAAACCATTGACCTGGGTTCAAATCCCGGTAGGACCTTTAGCCACAGTTGTGTATGGAACCTTCTTTCCAAAACAACATACATAAACTAACCCATGGAATGTTATTCCCTTGTCTGCGGGTTTCTTTTTTTGTGTGTGTGTTTTTTTTTGTAGTTGTTCTTCTATTTGTTTTCTGTGGGTTAATGTTTTTTATTTTCTTCCTGCCAAAGTTTTTCGCCTGTGTGCGGAGGTCCAGTGTTCAAATATTTGGCAAGGGTTGGGCTGCCATCATGCCCACCATTTGGTTCCTCATAGTTTGGAGTGATGCTTGGTGCACAGGCTTTCACTTTAGAGCTTTGAGTTGTGTTAACACGTAGTGCAATAGACTTTGGTGTGTGAGCTCTCCTCCTTGTGGATTGTGTTGAGTTGGTTCGTTGGTTATGTGTTGTTTATGTGTGGGCCTATGGACCCACTGTGCACAATACTATGCCCCCATGGGCTTCTCCTCCATGTTATTTGGTTTGGCGCTTGGCACATGTTCGCACAAATTGTGTTGTATGTTAATGTTTGACTTGTGGACGCATAGTGAAGTGCCCCTTGTGGGCTCGCTCCTCCCCTTGTGCTTGGCGTATGCACTTGGCTTGGTTTGGAGCTTAGGTGTTAGGCTTGTCTTGTTGCTAACCTGTGATATGTGTTGGTGTAGCACTTGGCTTACATGTTCATTTTTTTTTTCTTTGTTTTCTCTTTTCTATATTTGGAAGGTCTGGGTTCCATTCCCATCGACCACCATATCCCATGGTTCTTTGTTGCATGTTGGTTTGAATATAGTTTTTTTATTATTATTATTATTAATTTTTTTTTTTCGCTATATATTTTAACATACATTATAATACCAATTTTATTAAGAAAACTAATAATAAAAAAATTTAAGTAGATCTGTATATACAAAAAAAAACAACAGAATTTATTTTTTAAATAAAAAGCTCATCTACCTTTTATAAGGTTTTTTACAGGTTCGTAGATGAACAAGTGTTGGTTCTCGTAGATTAAAGACATTTTGGGGTTCTTTTGTACCACCTACCCCTTCATCTTACAACAATTTCTATGGTTTTCTGGGTTATTTTGGTTGTTAAAGGGATGTAGGTTATATTTTTTTTGTTTTTAAGGGGATGTAAGGGTTTCAAGGTTGCAAGACTAGGTTTTCGTGGTTGATTTAGGATCATAAGGTATAACATTTAGCCGAATGTCAAGAGGATGGGTGGGCAGGTAGGTCCTTGGCCCTAGATTTTAAACTAGTTCTTTGATACCGTGTGTAAAGCCCTTCATTAGGGATTCAAGTTAAATGGTAAATTTGTAATATAAATTGTCTTTGCTTTCTTCAACATGACATCAAATTTCTATTTATGTTTGCATTACAACAAATCTAACTAATTTATGTTGAAGTTCTAGCAAAATTTACCATATAAATATTAAATTCTCATTTTATACCATCCAAAATAGTCACAAAATAGATTACTCAACATATTACACAATTGCAATACATAGGTACATATCATAACTTTCATTCAGACAAAATTAGTACCATATCATTCATTGAAACAAAATTAATACTGGTAAAATACCTCTTGACGAAGAAGTTTGTCCCTTTCTTTCGTGTTATTGCTAACTGCCTTTGCTAACTACCTGAAGACTGCTTGAAACTTCCTGAAAACTAAATCTTTTCCTCCCATCTAGCTAGGAGCAAAGCCTCTCCAACTCCCTAGCTCCAGGAACCCTTGCGGTTTCTTGGCCCCGGAGCTCAAAATCCCTAGCAACCCCGGTGCCCCGTGTGACAGACTTCCAACAAGCTCCTCCAAAAATAAAACACAACAAGCTCCTCAACAAAAAACACCCCTCGATTCTCCAAAAATAAAATGACCCCTAATACAATCCTCCTCCCCTTGCCTTATCCTCCCCTCCCATCATTCACCGCCTTCTTCCTTCATTTAATTCTCAACTATCCTCCCTCAATTAGGTGTCAACCACATTATCCCATTTTCATTTATGGGTTGATCTTCCGATACAAAATAATAATTAATAATTTATTAAACTCGATTTTATTAAACAAATATTTAATCATTAAACCAATATACATTCAACAAATATTTAACCACGACAATTAATTAATTAATTAATTAAACTAATATACATTAAATAATTATTTAAATAATGACAATTGATTAATTACTTAGGGTTGTTACATATATGAACTAAAGATGGATATATGAAGGTATTATCCCATTGATCGACACTAGTGTTAGAGACCCTTTTCAATTGAAAGAACTAGATTCCCATAAAGAAACTTGTTTCATTTTTTCCCATTGCCATGATGGTAGCCGATTTGAATTCCATGGGAGTTTATTTGTTGACCATGAATTTAATGACAGCCATAGATTCACCTAAGTGTTTTCATAGTTTTGATTATTTTCTTCTTTGACTATTGTTAGTTCATCTAAACCCCATGCATATGAAGCTATGGTGAAGAAGGTCAATTGTACGGGTGTGTGAGCCATAATTTTTGAAGGAGAAAGGGTTTCCTAACTAGGGTACCACTCATGTTTATTGAAAGAAGTATCGGTGAGTGGTGAGTATCAATCATAGTGGCATGCCAATAAAGATTCATATTACAACATTAATGGTGATGTAACATTATAAAATTAATCAAAAGCTATGCCACATTATGACATTCAGAGCGGATAAATTTATGTTAAACTATTATGTTTCTTAATAGTTATGTTGCATTGCAACATTCATCAAGGGTTATGTTGCAATGATTTTGGTTACCCATAAAGAACATTCCTCAACGGTGATGATAAAATATGACATTTATTCATTGAATTGTGTTAAATTGCTATGTTCCCGGTCCCAAATGGTTATGTTTAATTGTGATTGTCATTAAAGATATTACGAAATTGTGACATTCATTAAGAGTTTTTTCACATTGTGACATTGATTAAGGGCTTTTTCACATTTTGACATTCATCCACGATTATCTTAGATTAAACATTTCTAATGGCTATTTTACATGATTACATTGATGCAGAAGCATCATTGGCAAGCGCATAGAGGCGGGACCAAACAGTATGTGAGATTTCTTCCAGAACTTCAACGTGGGAACTCACAACCGATTTCGGAATCTGCCTCCACTCAGCGCCGGAATTCGCCTTTTGGAGGCATGCTTGAACTGATGCAAAATTTTACCCTTTGATGCATGTTTTGAAAATTGTAAACAGAGCAGGAGTTTCCACTTTGTCTCTAGAATGCAACTGAACTAAGATAGCATAGGATGAATGTTAGAGTAGGAAAGTAGCCAAGGGAAACCCTAAAAAGATTTTTTGAGTTATGTATAAGTTTGTACCCCGAGTTAGAGGATAGGGAAATACAGAGAAAAATTAGTTGTAAGAGAGAACTCCGAGTTAGAAGGAGATATAAATGTTTTGAGTTAATGTAATTTTGAATGAAATCTTTAGCCATTGGGCACTTGGGAATCTAATAGAATAAAAAATTGATCCAAATATGTGGTGTTTGGACTGTGTGCATTTTCCTGTTATTTTTTGTTTTCATGAACAAGTGGATGGAACTGTCAATTTTCCCAGTTTCAATTGTTTCTCTTCCTTGGAAGCTCTGCAAGGTGTGCATCAAACCAGAGATGAACACCATGGATCCGAATTATCAAAATCCCTTAGACACAAGGATTGCACAGGAGATTGAATTTTGAACCAGACAAAGCTCAAGAGGAATAACACTTTGGAAGTTTTATCAAGATCCAGGAACTTATTTCCTGGAAGAGGTGAAGACTGAGTCTTTGAAAACTTAGAAAATTTTCTAAGTTTGAAGCGAGTAAAATATCAGGAGGAAGAACACCATCGAGCATTGGATTTTCGTGGAAAATCCCACGAACTATCCGATTTGAGGAAGGAGCACAAACTTTTATGTTGCATAGATCTAGGAGGGGAGATCTCGGAGACCTGGAGAAACACTGAAACCCCACAGGTCGTTGGATTAGGTGGAGCTGCGCGAAGGTTAGCAGCAAGGGCTTCTTGATGCCCAAAGCTCAGGTGGAGTAGTGACCGTTGATCACAAGAAGATCTTGACCGTTGGTCCATTTTGGGATTTTGGGTACTACGAATTGGAAAGACAGACTATTGTCTTTCAGAATCCTGAACTGCAAAATCGCAAAGTCACGATTCGATCAGAACCGTCGATCCCGGGGATTGTTGTGAGCCATTAATCAAATGCCAGGATATTTTTACATTTTGGTGTTTCGAAAACAGGGGGTTCGAAGAGTGAAGGGATAGGACGCCTGACTTGTGAAGTCCCGGTCCCCAGTATTTCGGTATTTTGGGTTTTGAGAGTTGAAGACTCAAGGAACTTACATCAGGATCCACAAAGTCACGAAATCCAAAATTCCTTTTCGGTAAAAGTATCGATCAACCCTTTCGGCATTTCATCATTTCGGCCACCGGGGGTTCCAAGGGGCAGAGATATCCCTTGCAATCAGATTTCCTAAAATCGCAAAACCTGAAGTCATGATTCACAAAAACCCAAAGGATAAGGCACCGGGACATTTAATCTTTTCGATGACCGAAGACTCCAAGGAACAAGGATACTCGTGTCCTGATTTCACGAAACGTGAAACCACGAAGGAGTAAGCACCGCGACATTTTGACATTTTGGCTACCAGAGGTTCGAAGGACAAAGGAATGAGACGCTTGACTTGTGAAGTCCTAGTCTCCGATAAGAGTCCTTTTTGGTTTGGTGCAAGGTCACGGCCCTTGGTCGTGTGCTATGGGATCTCAGACTTGGTGCTCGAAAAAGCCAACTAAGCATTGGTGAAGGGACCTGTGTGTTCGTTCGAAGGGTTCCAATTCGAGACCAAAAGAGCCATTTCATCTCCAAAACTAGAAGATATTGACCGGGAGGTCGCACAATCCTCAGGAGGGATAGGGGGTCTGCATCATACATTAATCTTGGGAAATTAATGGTTATGTTGCATTATGACATTTATCAAATTTTATGTCACATTACGATGTTCATTAACTATTTTTTTGGCACTACGATGTTCATGAAATGATCAATTGTGATGTCAAATTGCAATATTCATTATGGGTTTTATCACATTATGGCATTCGTAATTGTTTTGTCACATTGCGACATTCATATAGGTTTATCTTAGATTGAAACATTTGTTAATGGTTATTTCAGATTGATACCTTGATCTTTTAGTGTTAATGGTTATGTGACAAGATAACATTCATCAAATGGAATGTCCCATTTTGATGTTTATTAATGATTTTATCCCACTTTGATGTTAAACAAATGTAATGTGACATTCTTATGTTTATTAAGGGTTTTTTCGCATTGCAACATTAATCGAGGGTGTTGTCAAATTGTGACATTCCTCCATGGTTATGTCAAATTGTGACATTCATATTGACTAACTTTATGTTAAGTTGTTATGTTTCTTAATGGTTATGTCGCATTAGAACATTCATCATGGGTTATGTCTCATTGATTTCGATTGCATTTTTTTACCCATAAATCACATTCCTTAATAGTTATGTTCAATTGCACCCTTCATCTTCCCTGATTTATGTCAAATTTATATCTTCTCAATACCAAATGGTTATGTTGCATTCTGACTATCATAAAGGCTCTGATGTGTTTATTTTGGTTGGCCATTGTTCATTATGGTTTAATATGGTATTTGATGTGATTGAAAAAGTTTCATTTTTTAATAATATTATTAATAGTTATTTCACATTATAGACTTTATCAAAGGTGATTTCACATCATAACTTTCATCAAGTGTTTTATCACATTGCAACGTTTTTCTTATTTTATGTTGGATTATGACATTCGTCAATGGTTATGTCATATTGTGACATCGATCAAATGTGATGTCGCTTATGGTTTTTTTCACATTGCAAAATTTCTTAACAGTTAATTCAGATTGAGAAAATTTTAATTGTTATGCCACATTATGAAATTTGTCAAATGTGATGTCACATTGCGATGTTCATGCTATGATGTTCATCAAATGATAAAATGTGATGTGGCATTGAGACATTCATTGAGGGTTATATTGGATTCTGAAATTTCATAATGGTTATTTCAAATTGAGACATTCATGTTACGAAGTTAATGGTATTGCAACATTACCACATTCATTTAATGTGATGTCGCATTGCAATTTTCATTAAGTATTTTATTGCACTATTATGTTCATCAAGTGTGATGCTATATTGTTACATTCATTAATGGGTTTGTATCACTGCGACGTTCATTGAGAGTTATGTCATATTATGAAATTTCTCAATGGTTATGCCAAATTGTTGCATTCATACTGGCAAACTTTATGTTAAATTGTTACGTTCCTTAATGGTTGTGTTACATTTCAACATTCATGATGGGTTATGTTGCATTGAGTTTGGTTGGACATTCTTCATTATGGCTCACTATAGTATTTGATCTGGTTGACCTGGATTAATGGTTTGATAATATTATTAATAGTTATGTCGCATTATAGATTTTATAAAAGGCTATGTGACATTGTGACATTCATAAATATTTTTGTCTAATTAAAATAATTTTCTTGTTTTTTGTTGGATTACGACGTTACAACATTGCTTAATTTCTTAACGGTGGCATCAAATTGCAACATTTGTCAACGATTATGTCAAATTGTGACATTCATCTTGGTTGACATGACTAAATTATATTGAATTGATATTTTGATTAGAGGATCTATGTAATTTATCTCTTGAGAAAATCCCAAAAACATTTTTCAAAAACATTGTTCATTGTTCAGGCACCATGTTCTTAATTCATCATTAACTCCTAGATAAACATAACCAATTTATGTCCCATAGTTTTTCATTATAAATTTGATTTAGAAGGATTTGAACTCAAGTGATATAAATGGGGATTTGGGAAGTGTATCAGAAATTTATGATATTTAATTTTACCCTTATAATGCCTTACAAAAGAATGAAATTAACACAAATTTTAATTAGGGAAAGGAAATCTAGCAGTATTTTTTTAATTTTTTTTATGAGAGAATGACAATTTTCTCTATATGAAAACACAATTTTTATAGTTGTAGGTTCGTATTCATATTCTATGATTTTGTTTTGTCTTTTAGGTAAACTAGCCTATTATCCTCATATATTTTTATTTTATTACATGGTTTGAAGCATATGTAATTTATTGTATTATAGTTATTTAAAATTTATGTATCATTGTTTTTTATAACATGTGGTTGGTAAAATATTTTACCTATGTTATGTAGGAGTTTGATTTAATTATATATGAATTTATATTCCATTTAATTAGCTTACTAATTTTATAACTCAATTACTCTTTACAATCACAAAAACTTCTTTACTACACAATCCAAGATAACATATAATCTAACAAGTCCTTACAATCATAGAATACTTTACTTATATTAATTATTATTTTGCTCTCACTATCTATAAATCTATATTCCAATTCATTATTTTT
>JASDQU011101226.1:47338-58382 GCA_032191745.1 Picea mariana | reverse complement strand
TTGGGTGACATTTGATTAGGGAATTTGTTTTTAAAATTCTTAACAAGTTGTTCATCCTAAGGCCATCTAGGTTCATTCCTCTATCATTGACAACATGACATGCCCTTCAGGATGCACTACGTGATCCAAGGGTGGCACTTGCCTCTTGACTGACTTGGTAGACATCAATAACCCCTAGAGTCAATACTGCGCCAAGTGAACCTATGGGAGACTAAGGGCCTCTAAGGAATAAGGAAGCCACCTTATTGTGTGCCCCTTAGAATCATTTTGAGTGACTTTCACAGTCTTCCCTCACAACATTGTGGGTCCTATCGAACTAGATAAACGTTAACCTACAGTTCGAGCCATGACGGGAGTGCTAGTAGGTTGTGGCAGGGTTGCTATCCACACCTATCCCTCAATATCTCTGGCAGTCGTGTGTGAACCCTTTACTCCACATGTGAGTCTAGTCAGAAAGCTATCGTCAACCTACATCATCAACAAATCATGTCAGAAGATATCAATATCATATCATCTAATCAAATGCACTAATATCACAGTAAAACAATCAAACCCCAATTGTAGACTCCTTGACTTGATCCAGATTCCAAGGGGTTCGATCGATGCCTCTACATCCTCAAGGTCCAAAATCCTGCACACTTAGTAAACCGAGTCAATAGCACTTGTCTATGTCAATGTAGTAAAACAACATGACATCAGCCCATAACGCCTCATAATCAAAATCAAAAGTTTTAATAGAATAATAATCTGGATCACTTGTGAGAAAGTGTCCTCAAAGAATAAGTTCACTCAGTGTGCCAGAGTGAGACGTTACATACACCTCCTCTTGGTATAGACTTATTCCCAAAGTTTCATAGTATATATGCCGAAATAAAGTGTATCACAGTATCATAAGCATATCTATAAAACAAAAATGGAAACTCATGGTGCATATCATATGCGTCCTTCCAGGTCACCGAGTGTGGACTATAGTTGTCCCAATGGACCTTGACATGCTCTACCGTTTGACGTCATAGTTGTCGAATGTGATGATTCAAGATGTGGATCGCTCAGTTGTGAGCGCCCCCTCATATGACACCTGCAAGGAACACATGTCAATAACATGAGTAGGATCACTAATATAATGTCTCAAAAAAATACATGAAAAACATCATGCATGCGCCTCAAAGAATCAGGCAAGGCTAGTTGATAGGCCATGGGCCCCTTTCTCTCCACAATATCGAAAGGCCCCACGAACCTGGGAAAGAGTTTATATCCCTTCCCAAACTTGATTGAACCCTTATGTGGTTTAACTTGCAAGAAGACTTGATCGCCAACCTCCTAACTATAGTCGACACAGTGCGCATCTGGATAACTCTTATGTCAATCCTACACTTCTTTAATCCTTTGTCTTATTGTTTTCATTTTCTCTTTCATTTCTTGGATCACTTTTGGTCCCACCAGGACCATATCCTCAAATCGATCCCAACTCAAAGGCATCCAACATGGTCAACCGTAAAGAAACTAGAAAGGTGCCATCTTAATGGTGCTCTGGTAACTATTGTTGTAAGTGAACTCCACTAGTGGCAATAATTCTTCCCAATGCTTTTGTTGGTCCATCACGTACATGTGCAACATGTCCTCCAAGGTCTGGTTCATTTTTTCAATCTTCCCGTCAGTCTTCGGGTGATACGTAGTACTAAATTTAAATTGGGTTTCCAAGGCCTCTTGGAAACTCTTCCAAAATCATCTAGTAAGCACCAATCCTCGATCGGATATAATCCTCTTAGGCATGCCATGCAACCTCACAATCTCACTGATGAAAAATCTAGCTATGTCAAGTGCTTGATACATCGTATGCACAGGAATAAAGTGACCACTCTTCGTCAGAGTGTCTAATACTAAGAAAATCGAGTCATGTCTTCTTGTCGTCAGTGGAAATTCAACAATAAAATCCATTGAAATAACCTCCCATTTTAATTCCAGAATAGCGTGTGGTTGTAGTAATCCTACTGGGTGTCTATGTTCAGCCTTTACTTTCTGACATTCTAGACATCTGGCCCCATAGTTGATTTTTTCTGGATTCATTCCCTTCCAGAAGAATAAGGGTTTAAGGTCTACCCTCATCTTCGTGACTCCCAGGTGAGCCATGTAAACTGCTCTATGAGCCTCGCTTAGGATCAACATCCTCAACTCGTTGTTCAGCGGTACATAGATCCAATTTTTAAACCTTAATAAACCGTCGCTATCAAATGAAAATCCTTCAAATCCTAGTATCATCATTGTGTTTTGTCCGATAAAACCCTCGACCTCTTTGTACCAGTCATCATCACACTATAAAGTTAGAATATTTTCACGTAGATTCATCTGAAGAGGCAGCACCGAAAAGATGCATGGTCTCTGACTCAATGCATCTACCACTCGATTCACTATTCCTTATATGTAAGTAATCTCGAAGTCATACTCTCTAAGCAATTCCAACCAACGTCGTTTTCACGCGTTCAGGTCTCTTTGCGTAAGGATGTGTTGTAGTCCATAGTGGTCAGTCTTTAGTTCAAATTTTCATCCAACAAAGTAGTGTCTTCAAACCTTCAAGGAATATATGATGGCTAACAACTCCAAATCGTGCGTTGTGTAGTTCTCCTCATGCCTTCTCAGTTTTATCTAAATGTAAGAAATCACGCATCTGTCTTGCATCAAGACACTACCTAAGCCTTCCTTGGATGTGTCAATGCATACCAAGAAGTTCGCATCCATGTCAGGGACCTTTAGTATCGATGTTGTTGTCAACAACTCTTTGAGCCTCCGAAATGCTTCTGTGTATTTCTCGGTCCAACCAAACTTCTTGTTCTTTTTCTGCAACTCCATGATCGGATTTTCTATTTTCGAAAATCCCTTGATGAACCATCGATAGTATCCTTCTAAACCCATGAAGCTATGCACTTCTAATACATTCGTCGGTGTAGTCCATTCCATAATAGCCTCGACCTTGGCTGGATCCATGGCGATGGCTTCGCCGGAGATGGCATGCCCTAAGTAGTGAATCTTTGATTGATAAAATGAGCATTTGGACAACTTCCCATATAATTTTTTTTCTCACAGACACTGTAGTTCCAATTACAAGTGCTCATGCTCCTCTATTGTCCGAGAGTAAATCAAAATATCGTCAATGAATAATTGGACGAACTTGTCCAAGTACTCACGGAACACCCCATTAATCAAACTCATAAATTCCCCTGGAGTGTTTGTCAGTCCAAATGGTAAAACAATAAACTCGTAATGTCCAATCATCATCTTAAAGGCGGTCTTAGGGATGTCATCTTTCTTAATATGTAACTGGTGATACCCTGAGAACAAATCGATCTTTGAGAACACCGTTGTACCCTTCATTTGATCGAATAGATCATCAATCCTCGACAATGGATATTTATTCTTGATCATGGCCTTGTTCAATTGATGGAAGTCAATGTAGATCCTCCATGACCCATTCTTCTTTCGTATGAAAATAACAGGTGTGCCCCACGGTGACCCACTAAGATGTATTAGTCCCAGGTCCAACAATTCCTTGAGTTGCATTCTTGACTCTTGTAATTCTAGGGTCGACATCTGATAAGGCATTCTTACTATTAGTTTAGTTCCTGGTTTTAGGTCTATAGTAAACTCCAATTCCCTATCCAATGGTATCCCATGTAACTCCTCTGGAAATACGTCTACAAAATCTCACCACTGGAAGGTGTTCTAGACCTTCCACTACTCCCTTCTCATTTAACTCAAGGATTGCATAAAGATTTCACCCCTTGTGCATGCTCTTCTAAAGTTGCAAGGAAGAGATGACCCTTAGGGAGACTCCCTGGTTCGAACCAAGAATCACACGTTTTTGTCCCTCATCATCGACCAAGATCAATCGTTTTGTCTTACAGTTGAGTAACTCCTCATGCGATTCCAACCAGTCCATACCAATCACGACATCATAAGATCGTAATATCATGATGTATAGGGGGCCCTCATGACAAACTCTCCCAGGTTAAGGGTACAACTCATAACCTTTCCTCCCACCTTTTGTTTGGCTCTCGAAGCCATCTCTATGAAGTTAAACTCATTGTGTTCGACTGACTTTACCTTAATCCTTTTTAGCACAACACCAGAAATGAAACTCTCAGTAGCACCAAGATCTATCAAAATACTAAGGGTCTGGTCAGTGACAGTACCTGTTGTCTCGAGCATAGTCGATTGATGTTATGCCTGGCAGTTATTCACCAGTGCATTAATCTGATGGGCCTTTCGCATATCTTCCACAGTAGTGGGTCCAGTTTTTCCAGACGTTCTATTCCTCTCCACAGGGCAGTCACACTAGTAGTGTGGCTCCCCACATGTCCAACACCCCTTCTCCGGCCCAATAGTCCCGGTACCTAAAGTAGAAGATGACGACCCACCGACCTAGAATCCTGGTTTGTTCTACTGAATAGGCCTAAATTGTTATTGCTGCAGTCAACGTTGCTGCTAATGTTGTGGTCCCTGATAAGGTGTCTGCTATTGAGGCATCAGTTGTCAAGGTGTAGTGAAAGTGGATCCCCTCTAGAAGCCATGATATCCCGGTGTATGTCTGAAAGGTGTCTGATGCTGTTGTGATCCACATGACACCTCCTCTACTGGTCTCGCTCGAGTCCTGGTCTGACCCCCACTGATAATCTCCTCCTCTGCTATGAGGGCCATCTGGACGACATCATGCAAGGTTTGAGGCACCAAAATCCTAACCTTTGCACGCATGTTGTCGTTAAGGCCAAACACAAACCCATTGACCTTAAGTTTCTTAGTGTTAAGGTGCAGAGCATATCAGAGAAGCTCCATAAAACAAGCCTCATACTCGGGCACCGTACGACCACCCTGTTGTAAGGCATTAAACTCATTGAGCTAACGCTCAATGAATTCCTCTAAAAGGTACCTCTCTCGAAACCGTTCCTCAAATAGTTCCCATGACAAATCTTCAATGGCCAAGTTCAACTGCAGTAGGAGCATCTACCACCATAGAAGAGTTCTCCCCTTCAGTTGAAAGACCTCCATGCAGACCTTCATGTTGGAGGTATAATCACAAAGTGCAAAGCACATCGCCATATTCTTCAACCATGCATCGGCAGTTGCGCCATCCAGGGCACCAAAGAACTCAGGAAATTTAACCTTCTCGAGTTCACGGTGAATGCTACCAGTACCAACCGGAGTGCATGGTGGAACCTTAGCGGGTTTCAGTGCCCTAGCCTCATCTTTGTCCAAACGATTGATTAGTGCCTCGGACATGTGCCGAAAATTTCTCATCATTCCGACTACATCACCAACTCCTATATTCTTCTATTTGAGAACCCACTCGTCTCCCTGAGGGTTAGACCCATCAGTCATGGATGCTACTGGGGGCTTCCCAAATCCTCCCCTAGCATCTCGTCATCTACCTCTGTAGCATCCTCTAACCATGATTACCTGCACAAATACAAGTCAAGTCAATTAGTAATCTTCTAATCAAATCATATCAACGAAAGTCATAGCGATCCCAAGTCACGGGTTGAACCCGCTCTAATACCACATATGAGTTCCCCATCTGATACGACTCCTATGATGTACAACTGGTAAAATCACCCTTAATTTTTTTAATTTTTTTTTTGTGTGTAGGAAGGTAATAATGACATTATACTCAACATCACAACATGATGGCGAACACAATGCATGCAACTCACGCAACAACAACATAACGACCTAACATAAAAGCACATCAAGAATCTGGAAGCAATGTATGACATTCAACCGATGAAGAATAAGAATGACTACCTGCTTGTCCTACCCTGCAATGTTTAGGACCTCCAGGACACATAAGCAACGATCAAGCCCAGGTTCCCATCGATTTTGACCATTTAAGGTCTAAAGGATGGCGACTATTCTGAGGAACAAGGAGGTGTCTACATCCCGCTTGACACAAGAATACCAAGCCTACTAAGCTAAGGAAAATTATCCTAACAACCCCACTCACCAAAAATTAATTACACAAGTAACTAGAACCCTTATAGAGAGCAATCGAGCATGTTAAATATTTACAAAACCAAGTACAAACATTAGTTAAAATGAACAACAACACCCTCAATGGGAAGCACAAGATAAAAATGACTTTGTCAAAAACCCAACCATTAATCAAGGCTGAATGGTCAATATCTATGATTTAAATTGGCGTTAATTACAGATCAATTAACTAGTCTAAATTACATTAGTTGACGAGTTACCAACCGAACTTAACATGAATTACGACTCAATTTAGCGAGTCTGAGTTACCACTCAGGAGATATCTATAAATCCAACTAACATCAATTACATATCTAATTTAGCAAGTCTAAAATTTGCAATCTAGTCTTTACTCACCATACTAATTTTAAAATTTATTACAACCTAAATGGACAATTCTATATTAATCTGAATTCCCATCCAACTAGCCATAAACTTGAATAACAACATTAACATTCTTAAATTGGAATGCTACCATTAGCACTTATGAATAGTTAAACCTCAACATTAGTCTAGCTATAATGACTGAACTAACCACACTAGATTTTTATAATCATTGAGGAGGAAACTGCCAGCTAATAACATTGTTGTAGCAAATCAACAAGGTAATTACATATCTGTTACATAACAATTTATTACAGCAGTTAACAAGTCATTTAACATAATGATTAACATAATCAATTAATTGAGCAATAATAGGGTAGTTTGCATGACTATTTTCATAAAAAGTAATATAGCATTAACAAGGTGATTATCATGTTAATTAACATAACAATTAATATAATAGTAGTGAGGCAATTTATATGACGGTTAACATAACGATTAATAGCACAATAACAAGGAAATTTCAATAATTGTTAACCATTTAACTCGCTACAACATTTAATCAATAAGTAGGAATCTACTGACCATTCACAGTGTTGTAGCAATTGTTCTGGAATTTAGTAAGGCAATTAATATAGCATTTAATATTTCAATTAACAAGTCAATTAACTGTAGCAATTGTTCTAGTAAATTCGTGGTCATTCCAGCAAGCTCAGTCAACATTCTAAAGGCAAAAATCATGGGTAATTACAACAACCTCTGGAAACATTCTAAAGGAAAAACAATCGTGGGTAATTAGAGCAAGCTCTGGCAACATTCTAAAGGAAAAATCATGGGTATTTAAATAGAAATCTAAGTCAATCTCTAAAATAAAAAAACGTGGGTAATTTTAACAACAATCTCTTCACATTTTAAAGGCAAAAATCATGGGCAATTAAACAACAACTAAGTCACGTTTTGGATGGAAAAATCATGAGCATTTAAACATCAATCTCAGTCACGTTTTGAATGGAAAAATCATGAGCATTTAAACAACAATCACATTCTCAATTTAAAAGGGAAAAACATGTACAGGGACACACCAGAAGGACATTCATGGCTATCCATATTTTAAATATGCAGAATGATGTGCCCTAAACGCACCAAAAGGAAATCCATGTTGCCATCATCATTTAAAAGAGAAAAACGCTGGCAAAATGAAGACATTGAAATGAATTTGTTTTCCATTGCCAGGATACCAATGCCACGCAAATAGGAATACAAAAACGTTTTTCATTTCCCGGACACAAATATAAAATGCAAACAAGAAATCAAATCATTTTTCACATTCCAAGATACAAATACAATGCAGAGAGTAATACAAAATGTTTTTTTCATTTCCTAGACACAATATAAGATGCAGATAGGAAATCAAATCGTTTTTCCCATTCCAGGATACCAATACAATGCAGGCAGTAATATAAAAACGTTTTTCATTTCCCAGACACCATTATAAAAAACAGATAGGAAATCAAACATTCTTCCGATTGCCAGAGTACCTATACAATGCAGACAGGAATACAAAAAACGTTTTTCATCTCCTGGACACCAATATAAAATGAAAATAGGAAATCAAACGTTCTTCCCATTTCCAGAGTACCAATACAATGTAGACAGAAATACAAAAAAACATTTTTCATCTCCCAAAAACTAATATAAAATGCAGTTAGGAAATCAAATGTTCTTCCCATTGCGAGAGTACCAATACAATGCAGACAGGAATACAAAAACGTTTTTCATCTCTCGGACACCAATATAAAATGCAGATAGGAAATCAAACGCTCTTCCCATTGCCAGAGTACCAATACAATGCAGACATGAATAACAAATAAGAACGTTTTTCCATTTCCAGGATACCATTTTAAAAATGCAGACCTGAAATCAATTCATTTTTTTTTTCATTTCCAGAATACACAAAAATTTTCACACTAGAAATCAATTCGTGCTTCCAATGCTATAATCCCAATACAGTGCAGAGAATAGTAAGAGAATGGAAGGATCCAATGGGAAAGTTCATCGAATGATTGTCAAGGTTTCTATTAGTTAAGGCATAGAGAAAACCAACCAGGACACCAGATAATCCACATGCAGAGGTTGTTGCCAGATGGCGGAGTCCACAATCAGATAGGAACAAACATCAAGGGTAGTCAGCTAACAGGTTCATCCTTCGCTGATCATCCTCACACAAAAAAGAAGGGTGTTGAGATCCATAGGTCTTTTAACGCTAAGGAAACGACCATAGATCAGGATCCTGACCAACTACTTAGGTAAGGACTGGTGAGCTAGGGACGAAGGCTAAACAACCCGAAGGTCACAATCAACACAAAAAGGTGGTTAGTATGCACGGGGAAATGAATCCATGGGAGTCAATCTATCATCAAGCTAAGCTAAGAAAATTTCAGAAAACCATCTAGACAATCAGTTCACTTACCCAAGTAAAAATGCATATTCAGGCATAAGTTCTAAAGCAATTTACCATAAAAAATGAAGAAAGCGTATCGTTGCTTGTTCTGAGTGGACGTCCCACGTGCTCCTTGTAACTGCCATGTGCCAACCGACGAGACTTCACCGGTACCTCCCAGCCAATGCTAGGGGTAGTCTTCTTCCCCCTTAGCCCCCCGAGCTTCAAAGGGGTGACACACTCAATATCCAGAGATTTCGACTAGCTCTCAACTCGCCTCGCAAGGCCAAGCTACCACTCCTCACTGAGCTGGGTATCCCAACTCCCACAAGTTAAGTTAGTCAAGTAGATATTTTTGCAGTGTAACATTACGCAAATAGAAGGGATCCAACCTCCATCTCCTCCCTTCATTATACAGAGTTTTGTGGTTCCTTACTTTCCTAAAATCTTGTTTAATTAGGTTTTTAAAATTTAATTCCTAAAAATTCCTCCCCGTACAAGTGTCACCCATCCCCTTCATTCCTCCATAGATTAATTTCTTTAATTAATTGATTATCTTTATTTCCGTCACCCACCCAGAGTTACTCCTAGAATCACTCCTAGGTGTCCCCAAATTCTCTTATAGGTTTCAATGGCTTTCCCCATTATTAAATTGCAAGTTTAGTTTAAACTAGAAGGCTCTTAAATGGTAGATACTTTACTAAGTTTGAGTTTTTTCTTTTTCCCTTATGTTTCCTTTTTCCCTTTTTATGCTTACCTCTTTTCCTAGTTTCCTAATATTTTAGATTTTCCCCCTTTCCTCTTTTTAATTAGAACTCAAGAAGGTAGGTGTGGAAATTAATCCTTTTTCCCTTTTCTCATTTAATTCGTATATTTAAAATTATCAAAAATAATAAAACAATTAATTCCCCCCCCTTTTTTTTTAATTTTATTCCAACGGATATTTATTTTTTTTCCTTCTTTTTTTTTTTGAATAAATTAAATTTCTAACTCTCTCTGTGTTACAAGATTTAATGAAGATCATACTCTTTATTTATTTTGTTTTTAATTTTATTTTACATATAAATATATATATATGTATATCAATTTTTTTTTAATAAAAAGGATAAAGTTTTACCACTAGCATGATTTAGACCTAGACCTTTAATTTTTGTATTGGGTGACATTTAATTAGGGAATTTGTTTTAAAATCTCTTAACATGTTATTCATCCTAAGGCCAGCTAGGCTCTTTCCTCTATCATTAACAATGTGACATGCCCTTTAGGACATACTAGGTGCTCCAAGGGTGCCACTCACCTTAATCTGTTTCCCTTGCACGACGTGCCCTTTAGGACGCACTACATGCTCCAAGGGTTCCACTCACCTCTTGAATGACTTGGTATACACCAATAACCCCTGGAGTCAATATTCCGCCAGGTGAACTTGTGGGAGACTAAGGGCCTCTAAGGAATAATCCCCCCGCCTTATTGCGTGTCCCTTAGAATCATTGTGAGAGATTGTCGCAGTCTTCCCTCATGACATCGTGGGTCCTCTCGAACTAGGTAAACGTTAACCTACAGTTTGAGCCCTAGCGGGAGTTCTTGTAGGTTGTGGCAAGGCTATTGTCCACACCTGTCCCTCAATATCTCTGGTAGTCGTGCGTAACCCCTTTACTCCACATGTGAGTCTGGTCGGCAAGCTATCATCAGCCTGCATCATCAACAAATCATGTCTAAACATATCCATATCATATCATCTAATAAGATGCACTAATATCATAGTAAAACAATCAAACCCCAATGGTACACTCCTTGACTTGATCCAGAGTCCAAGGGGTTCCTTCGAAGCCTCTGCATCCTCGAGGTCTAAAATCCTACACACTCAATAAACCGAGTCAATATCACTTGTCTATGTCAATGCAATAAAACAACATGTCATCAACCCATAATGCCTCATAATCAAAATCAAAAGTTTTAATTCCATAATAATCCAGATCACCTGCGAGCAAGTGTCCTCAAAGAATAAGTTCACTTAGTGCGCTAGAGCGGGATGTTACATCCATGTTCCCAATCCCAAATGGTTATGGTGCAATGTGATTGTCATCAATGATATGGTGCATTCAGTTTGGTTGGTCATTGTTCATTATGGTTCATTATAGTATTTGATGTGGTTGACCTAGGTTAATGGTTTGATAATATTATTAATATTTATGTCGCATTATAGATTTTTTAAAAGGATACATGACATTGTGACATTCATAAAGTTTTTTGTCTAATTGCAAC
>JASDQU011101226.1:30918-45815 GCA_032191745.1 Picea mariana | reverse complement strand
ATTTTTCAATATATTTTTGTTTTACAAATTCATCTATTGAATTTAGCATTATATATAACAATTTCAATTGAAAAACATTTACCATAAAATAAGTTTCAAGCACAAACTCATCCGTCATTATTTTTATATAATCTAAAAAAAAATAATTGAGAAAAACTCCATATTGAAAATAATTAATTTGAAAAGTTGTTTAATTGAAAAAAAAAACATATTGAGAATAGTTATCTTGAAAAATTATTTAATCAATGGAAACTCTATATCAAAACAATTAACTTTTAAACATACACTTTTAAGCATACTAGCATTGATACCTAGATATGTATCCAATAATTTAAAACATTTTATTAAATCCCAATTTATTCAATGATTTAAAGTATATTAAATATCAATTTAGTTCTCGAAATAAGATATATGAGTAATATAATAGCAATATTAGTCACAATGAGTTCTATGTAATAGCAACTTGTTTTTACAAGTATTGCTTTTGTCTATTTGGAAGAAATGTTAGTTAACATTTCTCATATCTATGTAACAAAATATTGTATTGAAGAAATGACGCAACCGCCCTCCTCGGAGTACGATCGCTCCCTCCAGGACCTTCTCTTCCCTAGGCCCAAAGAACAAAATTGCTCTTCAAAACCCCTTTTACCGGGAGTTTCAATACCCACAGAATTCACTTAAAGACCTCTCTTCCTTCCACCTAGATATCGGACCTCGCTGTATCACAAGACTTGAAAGCACAGATCCAGGTCTCACAAAACCCCGAAACCCGATGAGTATTTGCCAAGGATTTCCTTGCTCTTGTCGGGATTTCACCTGTCGGGAAATCGGAACTTGCGATGTCGTAAATTACTTACCTCTCATGTCCCCGATTCCCGATCCCTGATGCCACCTGTCCTATCTTCTGCCACCTAGGACCCATGCTTCCAGTTAAGTCAGGAAATAGTATTTCAGAAATTTGCGATTCCTATTGCACAATGTCACAGACCTTTCCAAATCCCAAACTCCGATATGCGATGCCACCTGTCGTCGCCTCAGGGCGAGACTCAACCTTCCGACACCTGTCCTCCGCTAGGCACCTTTAACCCTGTCAAGAAATCGCGGATCGCGATTTCAACACATGCAATACTCTTGACTCTAAAAATCCTGAAATGCCAAACCCCGAGCTATCCAGGATCTCTCACCACGCATCCTTGTTGTGTTGGACGACTCCGATTCAATCGGGAATTTGCAAATCGTGATTCCTATCTGCAAGAGTCCTATGTCTCTGAAAACTCCGATGAGTCGAATCCCGATGAACCCTTGGCTCCTTCACTATACTCTATGGGTTAAGCCCTGCGCAACTTCCTGAGATCTAACGGATGACGGGATTTCGTTGGTTGCTTCTGCGAATCCTGACCGTTATTTCCTCTCCTCAAAGCTTTCTTGGGGATGACTGAGTGTTCCTTCCAGAACTTGTCTCCTTCGATGCCTGCACTTGCAAACCTTGTTCAAACCTTCTTCTACACAGACTCCTGTGCTCTGTGGTAACGATGTCACGAAGGTACTAAACCTCCTGAGCTTTCTTACTCTGATTCCTTCAGCGGTATCTACGCGCACTCCTTGCCACAATCATTCAATGCTCTCAAGTGTTGAATCCTTCTGACCCTGTTCACTTCCTGCAACAACAATCTTTGGATAATTTACTCAGAATCGCAACTCTGAGACTTCTTCTTCAGCTTGCGCACTCCTTGCGGATGGATTCAACTGCACACCTTGCAGGAATATCCTGGCTCAGATAGAGAAACAATTTAAACTTATTCTCTCCCTCTTTCAGACTTCAGTTTCAAAACATGAAATCACATGCACATCACATACAAAGCAATGCATAACAAGAAAACAAACATTCATGAGCATAACATCAACACACAGAGAATAGACACATAACCATGGATTTGAATCAAAACTTTCTTCTATTAATTCAAGATCTGTACATGGATGTTCTCTACACAGTTCTCTGCTTGCTTTGTTCTCTCCTCTTTCTCCTGAATGAGTAATTCTGAATCCTAATACAATGTACAAGTGAGGGTGTCTATATTTGTTTTCCCTCCTTCCATCTAAAACTATCTAATCTAGAAATAAATCCTATCTACCTGCATTAACTAGATTAAATGCCTCCTACCTACTTCAGACAAGAGCGTATGGCTCGAGGTCTGATTCAACATACAAAGGTGCTTTCATAAATGGTGCATTTATACATTGGCGCATCATCTTGAATGAAATTTCAAAAAGTTTTTGGCTGGACTCGTCCAGCTGTCCATGGTCTTCCACACTGGCTCACTTGGCTTGGGCGATGCTCCTGCATCATACTCCTCGGCTTGAAAACTTTCATGGGCTCCTTTCCATGAGCTCCTGCATGGTCTGTCCATGCTTTTGTATCTCTTCTTCACTTTCCCAGCTGGCATCTTCCATTGGTTTATTCTTCCATTTGACCAGATACTCATAGTACTCTTTCCTCCTAGTATTCTTACCCACTCGCTTGTCCAGTATGCACTCCATTTGTGGCTTCTCTCCAATAGGCATCTGCTTCTGCCACTGGACTTCTGGCTATTCCTCACTTCCATATCCTGCTTCCTCAGCCTTATATGGATATAAGTCTGAGACATTGAACGTCGGAGATATTCCAATGTCATCTGACAATTCAATCTCATAAGCGTTTTCTCCCAATTTCTTTAGGACTCTGCATGGCCCAATTTTCTTCATTTTCAGCTTGTTATATGTTCCCCTTGGGAACCTTTCTTTTCTCAGATGTGCCAGAACCAGACCACCAACTTTGAACTGAAGATGTCTCCAATGTTGATCTGCTCTGCGCTTGTATTCCTGATTTGAATCAATTAATCGCTGCTTCAACTTGTTGTGAAGTTCTTTCATTGCTTCAGTGAACTCTTCTGCACTAGCACTGCTAGTCGCAGTCTGTTTTGACTCCCTGAGTTTAGAAACTCCCCTTGGTTGTGTCCCATACACAATCTTAAATGGAATGTTCCCTGTACTCTGATTCACTGAATCGTTGTATGTGAACTCTACCTGTGGCAATATGTTGTCCCAACTGCTATGGTGCTCTGTCACCAAGCTTCTCAGCAAGTCTCCCAGACTCCTGTTTACCACCTCTGTTTGCCCATCCGTCTGAGGATGGTAAGCTTAACTAAACACCAAGTTAGTTCCTAACTTCTTCCATAAGGTCCTCCAAAAATGCCCTATGAATTTGGTGTCCCTATCCGAAACTATGCTTCTCGGCAATCCATGGAGTCGAATGACCTCCTTGAAAAACAAGTTCGCGATGTGAGTAGCATCGCTGGTCTTCTAGCATGGGATAAAATGTTCCATATTTGAAAACCTGTCCACCACCACAAAGATGGAATCAACCCCTCTCTGCATCCTCGGCAAAACTAATACAAAATCCATGCTTATCGCCTCCCATGGTCTCTCTGGTATGGGCAATGACTGATAAAGACCTGCATTCTGTTTCCTCCCCTTTGAATGCTAAAAAATTCTGCATCTGTCAACAAACCTCTTGACCTCTACTCGCATTCCTGGCCAAAAGTATGATTTGCTCAGCTTTGCGAATGTTTTATCATGGCCAAAATGTCCTGCCAATCCACCACTGTGCTTCTCCTTTAACAAGTTCTCTCTCATGGAGCAATTTGGAATACACAGTTGATTGCATCTAAACAACAATCCCTCCTGGATCATATAATCTATCCACGAGCTCCGATCTCTGAGAACTGGATTCTCAGCTGCTTCATACGCTTCTCTGAAATCTGCATCTCCCACATACAGGTCCCTGAGATTTTCAAAACCCAATGTTTTGACTCGGAACTCCTGCAGCAACAGACATTTCCTGCTCAAAGCATCAGCCACTTTGTTAGCAGTACCTGAAATGTGTTTGATCACAAATGTAAAATTCTGCATATACTCTACCCATTTTGCATGTTTCTGATTCAACTTCTCCTGTTGACTCACAAACTGCAATGCATGATTATCACTGTACAATACAAATTCCTTTGGGATCAAGTAATGCCTCCGCTTCTTCAACGCCTGTATGATAGCATAAAACTCTTTGTCGTACGTGGAGTATTTCAGCTTTTCTTCATCCAACTTCTCACTGAAATATGTAACTGGTCTGTCTTCTTGACTTAATACCACTCCTATGGCATATTCGCTCGCATGACACTTCACCTGAAATGTTTTCATGAAATCTGGTAACACCAACACTGGCTGTTTCGTTATCTTCCGCTTCAACAGATTGAAGCTCTTCTCAGCCTTTGCTGTCCAATGAAAAGACTTATGTTGCTTCTTCACCATGTCCATCATTGCTGTGCTAATTCCACTAAAATTCATGATGAACTTTCGGTAGAAACTAGCCAAACCATGGAAACTCCTCACCTCCAAAATATTCCTCAGTGATGGCCAATTATTAATCACTTCCACTTTACTCGGATCCATTTTCAACTCATTTTCCGAAATAACAAAACCCAAATAAATGAGCTCTGTCTTCATAAATGAGGATTTCTTCATGTTAATCAACAACTTCTCCTGCTGTAGTTTTCTCATCACAATGGCCAAATGTTTCAAGTGTTCAGCCTTCGTCTTACTAAAGATCAGTATATCATCCAAATATACGACGACAAATTTCTCGATGAATTCCCTTAGGACTTCATTCATCAGTCTCATGAATGTGCTCGACGCGTTTGTCAAACCAAACGGCATGACCAGCCATTCGTACATACCTTCGTTTGTCTTGAATGTTGTCTTCCATTCATCACCTTCCCTCATGTGAATCTGGTGATATCCACTCTTCAGATCAATCTTTGAAAAATAATTTTCCCCACTTAGGCAATCCATCATATCATCCATTCTCGGCAATGGAAACTTGTACCTGATGGTAATTTTGTTGATCTCTCTTGAATCGGTGCACATTCTCCAACCTCCATCTTTATTTGGACTAAGCAGTATTGTAATGGCACACAGACTTAGGCTTTCTCTGACCAATCCTTTGTCCAACAACTCCTGTACCTGCTTCCTGACCTCCTCATTCTCCTGCGGCCTCAACCTATACGTAGCTTTGTTCAACAAACTGGCTCCTGGTATGAGGTCTATGTGATGACTCACACTCCTCGTCGGTGGCAATGAACGAGGTAATTTGTCCACGATGATGTTAGCGAACTCTTCCAGCAATTTCTGAATCTCACCTGGAATATCATCCACTTTGGTGCTAGTCAGAACAATCCTCGGTTTTCTGACCACAAAGAATTGTGGATCTTTTTTCTTCTCCATATCTGTAAGAAGTTCCTTCCCACTCATGAGAAGTATCGTGTTGCGTACTTCCGGTTTCACTTCCTTATCCTTTATCGGAAGCAACCTGTGTGTCCTCCCATCCTTCTCTAAAGTATATGTGTTCATCCTCCCATCATGAACCACATTTCGGTCATATTGCCATGGTCTACCCAGTAACAAATGACATACATCCATGGGAATGACATCACAGAGTATTTTATCATTATATCCCCCTATCTTGATGTCAACTAAACACTGTTTACTGACACTCACCTGATGTCCCTTCTGTAGCCACGAGACTTTGTATGGACTTGGGTGATCAGTTGTCTCCAATTCCAACTTTTCCACCATCTCGGTTGAAACGAGATTATCTGTGCTTCCGCTATCCACGATAACCTTGCATTTCCTATCCTTGGTTTTGCAAGTTGTCCTGAACAGTCTGGTCCTTTGAGATGAACTTTATTGCACCTCTTTCTCAGGTGTCAAAAGGACTTTTCGCATCAGAAGTGAGCTTCCGTCTTCTGCGTCTTCCGCTTCAGCATCTCGCCTCTGTGCCTCGGTGATGTGAGTTTCTCCACCGTCTTTCTTTTTCTCTGGACACTCGAATGATGTGTGCCCATTCTTTCCACATGTGAAGCATGTGATTACTCCACCTCGGCCTCTTCCCCTACCTATGGTATGAGGAAAAGTATTTGCGTCAGCATAATCTCCACTCCGCTAATTATGTTGTTCCCTCTGCTCATCATATTGTTGTCCTCGCTGTGAGGTTCTGCCTCTTTCAACTTTACCCTGAGGTTTCTTCTAGTCCTCCTTGGGCTTCTGGTATTTCTCCTAGGAAACTGCCTTGCCTCTGGGCTGACTTCTGCCTCTCCCTCGCTGACTTTTCTTATAGCTCAGCTTTTCCTCGGCTTTCAAAGCCATATGATAAGAATCCTCCACCGTTCTAATGGTAACCATGCTTAATTCATCCTGAATGTCGTATCTCAGACCATTCAGATATTTGGCAACCTTCTCATCATCTCTCTCCCGATGACCTGCTCTGATGTTCAGTCGATAGAATTCCTCAGTGTATTCTTTCACTGTCATCAGTTTCTGCCTTAGGTTCTGCATCCTCCTGAACAGATTAATTTGGTAGTCTCTTGGGATGAACTTTTCCTTCATCTTCACAATCATTCGATCCTAGCTTTTAATCTTTTGATTACCTTTGCAGCGTCTGTCTTCTTGAAGCTCGTCCCACCATAATGCTGCATGTCCTTTCAATCGGGTGACGGCATGTCTAACCTTTTTATCCTCTTCTATATCCTCATAATCGAAGTAGGTATCAAGATCCCTAATCCAATCTAATAACTCTTTTGCATCCAGACTTCCTTCATAAGCTGGAATGTCCATCTTTGTTTTTGAACTCATCGGGGCGATAGATTTAATTAATCGCTCGTTGGCTGCATCTTCGGCTGCAACCTCTCCTGGTTGTTCAACTTCAACTTCGCCTTTGAAGTCACTCAAATCTCCAGCACTGGCTGTGCATCTCTGCGCTGCTTCCATGTCTTCTAATATTGCTCGGAGGTCATGTATCTGCCATTCCATTTCTGGATTCTGTGCTGGCCTGCCTCTTCTTATCACCTCCCTGTCTTCTTGGTCAAGTGATTGTCTTTCTCTTCTGGGCGGCATGGCGAATCCTCTTCTTTGCTATAGAAAGCAAAGATATATTCCCACTCTAATACCACTATATGTGTATCAGAGTTCTTCTTCTCCTCTTCTTCCCCCCTTGCCTGAAATATATAGTCAAGATATCTACTCTGATACCACTCTATGTGTATCAGAGTGCTTCTTCTCCTCTTCTTCCCCCCCTTTCCTGAAATATACAGACAAGATATCTGCTCTGATACCACTCTGATGCAACCGCCCTCCTCGGAGTACGATCGCTCCCTCCAGGACCTTCTCTTCCCTAGGCCTGAAGAACAAAATTGCTCTTCAAAACCCCTTTTATCAGGAGTTTCAATACCCACAGAATTCACTTAACAACCTCTCTTCCTTCCACCTGGATATCAGACCTCGCCATATCACAAGACCTGAAAGCACAGATCCGGGTCTCACAAAACCCCGAAACCCGATGAGTATTTGCCAAGGCTTTCCTTGCTCTTGTCGGGATTTCACCCGTCGGGAAATCAGAACTTACGATGTCGTAAATTACTTACCTCTCATGTCCCCGATTCCTGATCCATGATGCCACCTGTCCTCTCTTCTGCCACCTAGGACCCACGCTTCCGGTTAAGTCAGGAAATCACGTTTAAGAAATTCACGATTCCTATTGCGCAATGTCACATACCTTTCCAAATCCTGAACTTCGATATGCGACGCCACCTGTAGTCGCCTCAGGGCGAGACTCAACCTTCCGACACCTGTCCTCCACTAGGCACCTTTAACCCTGTCGGGAAATCACGGATCACGATTTCAACACACGCAATACTCTTGACTCCGGAAATCCTGAAATGCTGAACCCCGAGATATCCAGGATCTCTCGCCACGCGTCCCTGTTGTGTTGGACAGCTCTGATTCAATCGATAATTCACAAATCGTAATTCCTATCTGCAAGAGTCCTATGTCTCTGGAAACTATGATGAGTCGAATCCTGATGAACCCTTGGCTCCTTCACTACACGCTATGGCTTAAGCCCTGCGCAACTTCCTGAGATCTAACAGCTGACGGGATTTCGTTGGTTGCTTCTGTGAATCCTGACCATTATTTCCTCTCCTCGAAGATTTCTTGGGGATGACTGAGTGTTCCTTCGAGAACTTGTCTCCTCTGATGCCTGCACTTGCAAAACCTGTTCAAACCTTCTTCTACACAGACTCCTATGCTCTGTGGTAATGATGTCACGAAGGTACTAAACCTCCTGATCTTTCTTACTCTGATTCCTTCAGAGGTATCTACGCACACTCCTTGCGGCAATCATTCAATGCTCTCAAGTGTTGAATCCTTCTGACCCTGTTCACTTCCTGCAACAACAGTCTTTGGATAATTTACTCAGAATCGCAACTCCGAGACTTCTTCTTCAGCCTACGCACTCCTTGCATGGCTTCAATAACTCGCTTCCACTTTTAGGTGAATGAGAAAAAGAGTTAAACTACTGAACCCTCATCAATGCACTCCTTTCAGATGGATTCAACTGCACACCTTGCAGGAATCTCCTGGCTCAGACAGAGAAACAATTGAAACTTATTCTCTCCCTCTTTCAGACTTTAATTTCAAAACATGAAATCACATGCACAGCACATACAAAGCAATGCATAACCAGAAAACAAACATTCATGAGCATAACATCAACACACAGAGAATAAACACATAACCATGGATTTGAATCAAAACTTTCTTCTATTAATTCAAGATCTGTACGTGGATGTTCTCTACATAGTTCTCTGCTTGCTCTGTTCTCTCCTCTTGCTCCTGAATGAATAATTCTAAATCCTAATACAATGTACAAGTGAGGGTGTCTATATCCATTTTCCCTCCTTCCATCTAAAACTTTCTAATCTAGAAATAAATCCTATCTACCTGCATTAACTAGATTAAATGCCTCCTACCTACTTCAGACAAGAGCGTATGGCTCGAGGTCTGATTCAACACACAAAGGCGCTTTCATAAATGGTGCATTTATACATTGGCGCATCATCTTGAATGAAATTTCAAAAAGTTTTTGGCTGGACTCGTCCAGTTGTCTGTGGTCTTCCACGCTGGCTCGCTTGTCTTGGGCGATGCTCCTGCATCAAGAAAATAACCATCTTTCCTTATTTCAAAATAACAAAGAGTTTATTTTAAGACAATATATTTGTCTTTCAATAAGGTTAAGCTAAATGCAATGATATATATAATTTGACAATGTAATTTTTTTTAATATTTAAATAATATTATATATATATATATATATATATTGAATTTTTTCAATCAACACACTAGTACATTATAAAATGACTCCCTTTATTAATTTTAATTATGCATTTTAAAATAATTTGATTCTTTAATTTTTAAAGATATATCTAGAAAAAAAAAATTAGTGTATTAATTTTTTGTGATATCACACTTGAAAAAACCAAGTTGCATGAATTTAAACGATTAGTTTATGAAGGTATCAATACTATCAAACAACATAGACTACAAAATAAATTGAAATATAAAAAAGGTAATACCAAAAAATTAAGATAAAAAAATGAAAATTAAATGAATGTGATTAGATCCATTTTTAACTATCCATCTATCATGACCATAACATGAGAGATGAAATCTCCATAATTGTAAAGCTTTTATGAAATTTTGCAATTTGCAGGACTTAATTCCTCTTGGTCCATGATAAATCTAAACTTAAGTTGGATCAAGACTGTATACTATTTAAACCATTTGTGTTAAAACACATGTATCAAGATGAGTAGTGATTTTGAAATATTAACTTCCTACTGAAATCTCATGTTAAACCTAATATAAGTAGAGTAAATCCATTTTTAACTCCAAATCTATTATGGTGAAAGGTGGAATCTCTTAAAATGCAAACCTTTCCTAAAATTCTCATTTCTAAAAAAGGTTTACACCTAAGGGATTTATCCCTCCAAATTATGGCGTATTCAAAAATAAAATATATTTTCATTGGAAAATCAATTTCCTGAATCTTTTCCATACTATCTTAAACAGAGATTGCATTGTTTACCATCAATGTCTAAACATAAATATTCATTACATATATTTAATTCTAATTTTTAAAAAGATTACTTTTGTCGAAGACTCCTAAAATAAATAAAAGTGAGAACAAGGATTAATAAAGATTATTCGAACTTATGTAATGTGTTTACCACCAATTTCTTGTCTAAACATAAATATTCATTACATATATTTAATTCTAATTTTTAAAAGAATCACTTTTGTTAAAAACTCTCAAAATAAATAAATAAAAGTGATAAAAAAGGATCAATAAAGATTATTCAAACATATGTAATCTGTTTACCACCAATTATGTGTCTAAACATAAATATCCATTACATATATTTAATTCTAATTTTTAATTTTTAAAAGGATCACCAATTTTGTGTCTAAACATATATATATTCATTACATATATTTAATTCTAATTTATATTTAATTCTAATTTTTAAAAGGATCACTTTTGAGGAAGACTCTCAAAATAAATAAAAGTGAGAAAAAGGATTAATAAAAATTATTCGAAAATATGTAATGTATTTGAGTCAGTCGTGGACAATGTGATGACGCGGACCTTCCCCACTCCTCAGGGAACGATCGCTCTCACCATGACCTTCTCTTACCTCGGCCCGAAGAGCGTTAATACTCTTCTATTTCCCTATCGGGAAATCTGCACCCACAGTTCACTTCGCGCAATCCCCCTTCTTTGATCTATGGGAGGATCGGAACTTTGCTACTTGCGAGTTCAACTGTTATGCGTTACCTACTCGGATCTCCGAGACCCAAGATGTGTCAGTCAACGCTGACTTTCTTCCTCCTCTATCGGGACTTCGCTCTATCGCCTTTCGCCGATCGTGGCACTAAACACTCGAAGTCCAAACTCCCGAGATCCGATGTGTCTAGATGCCGACAACCCGCGATCTCGCTCCCTCGGAACCTCGCTACTCGCGCAGTCAAGTGACCCCTCCTTGACTCTCCGAGGTTCGAGATGCCGATATCCGAAATATCGCTACGTCGTGACTTCACTATTTGTGAGGTCAACTGACTTCACCGTCGGCTCCCGATGCCCGAGATGCCGAAATGCCGATATCTCGATATGCCGATTCACGAGTTGAGCTATACTCCTCGTGATTTCAATCAACGCTCCTTCCCCTCTTGAGCTTAGAACTTTCTCCACACTTTCACGATGGCTTCCTTGCACCTCTGCAAGACCCTATGCCTAGGATTCTCGCGACTTCTCCTTGGAGAATTCCGACGGCCGCTCAAATTGAAATTTGAAACAAGTGCTTATCCCACGAAGCCCTGTTCAACTCCACGCAAGTTTCCAGCACTTGCTCGAACTCTTCCAACTCAACCTCTCTGTGCAGTCCTTCGACGAATTCAAAGGCTTATCTTTCCTGAGCTTACACGACTTCAAGTCTCTTAGGAAGAAACTTTTGCATGCACCCCTTTCGTGACAACTCTTCAATCACGACTAAGTGATGAAGCTTTTGATCCTGCGCACTCCTGTAGCAGAAATCCTTCAACCCTGTGCTCAGAATCACAAATCTGAGACTTCGTCTAGCCTGCGCATGCCTTGCATGGCTTCGGTGCGAAATCTGCACTTCTGAGCTGAGAACAAAAGCTATATCTAAGTAAACCCTGCAGTCATGCACTCCTTGCAGACAAATTCAACTGCATTCCTTGCAGGAATTCTCTGGTTCACTTAGAGAAACAATTGAAATTCATTCAATCTTCCTCTCAAACTTCAATTCAAACATGAAATCACATACACATCATATAAAAGTGCATGCATGAAAAGAAGCAAATACTCATGAGCATAACATCAATACATAGAGAATAGACACATAACCATGATATTGAATCAAAGCTTTGTTCTATTAATTCAATGCTTGTACATGGGTGTTCTATACACAGCTCTTTGCTTTCTCTTCTGCTCTTGCTCCTGAATGAATGATAATCTAAGTTCTTGTTACAATGTACAAAGGAGGGTGTCTATACCCTGTTTCCCTCTTGAACTCTAGGCTATCAAATATATAATTAAATTCCTATCTAACTTTACATTAAATCTATTAAATGCCTCATCTACCTAAGGACGAGAGATTATCTGCTCAAGTTCCATTTACAATGTACAAAGTGTGCTTCATTAAATTCACATATTAATGTTTGGTGCAACAAATATCAAGATTCTTTCAAAAAGAAATTCGTTGGCTCGTCGAGCTGTCCTCTGCTCTCGCGCTGGCTCGCTTGATGTGGGTGATGCTCCTACATCATACTCCGTGGCTTGAAAATTTTCATGGGCTCCTGTCCATGAGATCTTGCACGATGTGTCCATGCTTCGGTATCATCACTTTGGTCTCCCAGCTGGCATCCTCCACTGGGTGATTCTTCCATTTGACCAGATATTCAAAATATTGCTTTCGCCTGGTCTTTCTACCCACTCTCTTGTCCAGTATGCATTCCATCTGCGGCTTTCTTGCAACTGGTAATTGTTTCATCCACTGGATCACTAGTTCTTTAGTTCCAGCCTCTGCTTCTCCAGCCCTGTATGGGTATAAATCTGAAACATTAAATATCGTAGATATCCCGATGTCATCTGGAAACTCAATCTCATAAGCGTTCTCGCCAAATTTCTTCAGGACTCTACAAGGTCCGATTTTCTTCATTTTGAGCTTGTTGTATGTTCCCCTTGGGAACCTTTCTCTCCTCAGATGTGCCAAAACAAGATCGCCAACATCGAACTGAAGTTGTCTCCGATGCTAATCTACTCTGTGCTTATACTCCCGATTTGATTCTATCAGTCGCTGCTTCACCTTACTGTGAAGTTCCTGCATTGCATCAGCGAATTCTTCTGCACTAGCGCTGCTAGTAACAGTCTGCTCTGACTCCCTGAGTTCAAAAACTCCCCTTGGTTGTGTCCCATACACAATTTGGAATGGACTTCTCCCGGTACTTCGGTTCACTGAATCGTTGTATGCGAACTCTGCCTGTGGTAATACATTATCCCAGCTATTGTGGTGCTCTGTCACCAAGCTTCTCAGCAAGTCTCCAAGACTTCTGTTGACCACCTCGGTCTGTTCGTCTGTCTGCAGATGATAAGCTGAACTAAACTCCAAGTTAGTCCCTAACTTCTTCCATAGCGTCCTCCAAAAATGACCTATGAATTTCGTATCTCTGTCCGAAACTATGCTTTTCGGCAATCCATGAAGTCTAACAATCTCTTTGAAAAACAAGTTTGCGATGTGTGTCATATTGCTGGTCTTTTGACACGGAATAAAATGTGCCATCTTCGAAAATCTGTCTACCACCATAAAGATGGAATCAACCCCTCTCTGTGTCCTCGACAAACCCAATACAAAATCCATGCTTATTGCCTCCCATGGCCTCTCTGGTATGGGTAATGGCTGATAAAGACCTGCATTCTACTTTCTACCCTTCGAGTGTTGACAAATCCTACATCTGTCAATGAACCATTTGACATCTGCTCGCATGCCCGGCCAAAAATACGATTCGCTCAGCTTTGCGAATGTCTTATCATGACCAAAATGACCTGCTAATATGCCACTGTTCTTCTCTTTCAACAAGTTCTCCCTCATGGAGCAATTCGAAATACACAGTTGATTGCCTCTGAACAACAATCCCTCCTGGATCATGTAATATATCCACGGGCTTCTATCTCTGAGAACTGGATTCTTAGCTGCTTCATATGCTTCTCCGAAATCTGCATCACCTGCATACATATCTTTCAGGTTTTCAAAACCCAAGGTTTTGACTTGGAATTCCTGCAACAACAAACATTTCCTGCTCAAAGCATCAGCCACTTTGTTAGCAGTTCCTGAAATGTGTTTGATTACAAATGTGAAATTCTGCATATACTCTACCCATTTTGCATGCTTCTGGTTCAACTTATCCTATTGAGTCACAAACTGCAATGCATGATTATCGCTATACAAAACAAACTCTTTGGGTATCAANCTTCTTCAATGCTTGTATGATAGCATAAAATTCTTTATCATACGTGGAGTATTTCATCTTCGCTTCATCCAGCTTCTCACTGAAATATGCAACGGGTCTATCCTCCTGACTCAAGACCGCTCCTATAGCATATCCACTTGCATCAAATTTCACTTGAAATGTCTTCCGAAAATCTGGCAACACCAACACTGGTTGCTCGGTGATCTTCCACTTCAACAGATTGAAGCTCCTCTCAGCCTCGACTGTCCAGTGAAAAGTCTTATGCCGCTTCTTCACCGTATCCATCATCGCTGCGCTAATTCCACTGAAATTCCGAATGAATTTTCTATAGAAACTAGCCAAACCATGGAAACTTCACACCTCAAAAACATTTCTCGGTGATGGCCAATTTTTTATCACTTCCACCTTTTCAGGATCCATTTTCAACTCATTCGCTGAAATAACAAAACCCAAATAAATGAGCTCTGTCTTCATAAATGAGGACTTCTTCATATTGATTAACAACTTCTCCTGCTGTATCTTCCTCATTACAATGGCCAAATGTTTCAAATGTTCAGCCTTCGTCTTACTGTAGATCAATATATCATCCAGATATACGACTACAAACTTTCCGATGAATTCCCTCAGGACTTCATTCATCAGTCTCATGAATGTTCTTGGCGCATTTATCAAACCAAACGGCATGACCAACCATTCGTACAAACCTTCGTTTGTCTTGAATGCTGTCTTCCATTCATCACCTTCCCTCATGCGAATCTGATGATATCCACTCTTCAAATCAATTTTCGAAAAATAATTTGCCCCACTCAGGAAATCCATCAGATCATTCATTCTCGGCAGTGGAAATTTGTACCTGATGGTAATTTTATTTATCACTCTGGAGTCTGTACACATTCTCCAGCCTCCATCCTTCTTTGGGCTAAGCA